>WNWK01017738.1:0-41697 GCA_009830355.1 Cherax destructor
TCCAGGAGTCTCTCTGTGGTTCTGTTATATCGATACCTCCCCCATGCAGCACGTTTCAAGCACTGCCCGAGCACAAGCAGGAGACCACCAAGGCACGCACTTCTGAGGATGCTTGCCCGAGGTTTGGGAATAGAATGTGAAGCCGCTGTGAAGATGGAGGACGAAAGAGAGATGTAAAACCTCATCAATGGAGGACGAGGTAGGAACCTCATGAAAGGCAGTAAGATGTGCGTAAAGGTCCCATTTCGCCCGGTCAAATTGCCAGCGTGGGCAATGAGGAGGTGGAGAAAACAGAGGGGACTTAAGGATGATTGGAAATGATCGCTGTCATGTAAGTCCGGGAGGACAGACCAGGTGAAGTCAAGGACAGTTGATGAAGAGCAGATGGAAAGATCGATGCAGGAGAAAGAATGAGTTCGAGGGATCAAAATGGGTAGGGTACCCGTATTTAAAACATGGAGGGAAGAGAAGCAAGAAATGCCTCCAACTGAATGCCACGGAGTCACAGTGCGACCCTCCCCAGAGAAAGTGGTGTGCGTTAAAATCGCCAAGTAAGAGAAGGGGTGGCGGTAAGGAAGAAACTAGAAAATCAACATCTGGGATAGACAATGCCCTGCGAACGGGAGAGATATAAAGAACAGTGTGTATACCACTTATTCAAGTGGATACGGGCTGCGGTGTAATGTAAGGAAGAAGGGACATAGAGCTGACGGTATGGAACATCAGTGCGTATAAGAAGAGCACTTTCGTTAAAGGTTCCATCGGAAAAAGGATCCGATGAATATAACAAATTATAGCCTGAAAATGGCCTGATAACAGTAGATTGTAATTTGGGTTCTTGCAAACAGAGCCCCAATAGGGAAAACTGGGAGAGCAACACCTGAAGCTCACCCTGTTACCCCTGAGGCCTGGATATTCCACTGCAAATAAGCCATGATTTATGGAGAGAAAGATATAAGTGGAAGTGAGAGGAAGCTATGGACTAGGGTTAGAAAAGTCCACGTGTGGAGGCAGCGGAAGACCTGTAATCAGAGAGGGAGGAGGACGTTGTGAAGGAAGAGGGGTTGAGACGAAGAAGAGAGATGAGGAACCTCAGATGGAGTAGTGTCCATCATCGGTCCAGAAATATATTCTGCAATAGCTTCCAGTGTTTCGGAAGTCAAAGATGCAGAATGTGGGACTACATTAGAAATGGAAGAAGAGTGAGCAACGATCGGGAGTCTATAGACTGTACTAAAGTAGAGGCGAGGAGATAAAGGGAAACTGTCGAAGGGGCTTGGGAGGGACTGGGGATGAAGGTAGTGTATGAGGAGGAGGATGAACCTCCACACATTACAGAACTAGACGGAGCGAAGAACCCGGCAGTAGGGATTTTGCCGGGCTTATGAGAAGAATAGGGCGCTGAGGTTTAGGAGAATGACGAGGACGTGTAGACTCAGAACTGTGCGAGTGAGTAGAGGAAGGAGTGTGGATAGTATTGGATGCCGAGGTAGGGACCTCGGAGCCAAGAACATCAAAAGGATTCGAGACAGGGGTGACTGAGGAAGAGCGACCACAGAGGAAGCCGTGGAAGTTGGGACCCCAGAAGCGGGGCGACGTTTAGCAATGCGAGAATAGGAAATACGGGAAGTCTCCCTTGAAGGCGTAGATGAGAGACGGCCATAGCATATGAGAAGCCTTCCGCCTCTTTGAGGCAGCGAGATTTCCGCTCATTCAGGTAAACCTGACAACGGCGAGAATATGATGGATGTGCCTCATGACAGTTAAGGCAAGAGGGAGGTAAAGTACAAGAAGGACCGGCATGGTCGTCGGCACCACAGACTGGGCATTCGGCCATGGACCCAATATTTCGCTGGATGACCAAACGCCAGCAGTTTCTACACTGCTGTGGTGTAGGGGTCACCTTTCGAACTTGAAAGCGTTGACCTGCAATATATACCGAAGGTGGGAGTTCACGGCAGTCAAAGCGTTAACGAGCACATTGCATGGAAAACGTCTTCGCTTATTGGCAGGAGGGTAAAAGTGTCAACCTTAAGGATAGGAGTTCTTGGAGTTCAAGTTGCTCTAAAATGTCTTCACCACATGTCTGGAAATTCCGTTGGACAATGGTGTGGGTAAAATGACAGTACCACTACAAGAATTAAGAGAATGATGCTTGTCAATAGTGATAGGAATAGTATCTATGGTCGTAAGAAGGAAAGATCGCGAGCTTGGCCAGCATCCTGGACCGTGATGATGCGAGTGCCGCTCTTGAGGAGAGCGGCAGAGGAAGCTTTACCAATACTATGATCGGAAAGATAGGTAGTTGGAGTAGTCGGTCTGAGAGTAAAAACTTTGTCCATTGAGGAGTGTGAAACAAAGTATCTAAGGGGAGTGCGCGACGTGCTAGACGTTTCTGAGATGAACGAGAAGGAAGAGTCGAATCGTCATGTAAGGGTCGTGGTCGTTTGGATGTGGACCGGGGTGGTCCGATGGGAGACGGGCGAGCGATTCGAAATTGCCGCACCGTCGAGGAGAAGCCGGAATCAAGGTCAGAGAAGAGCGAAGGTCAGATACGTCAAAAGGGCCGTCGGAACCCCAGTACCTGAAGCAGGTGACGAGCAGGCACCAGCAAGAGGTACAGGGGTATTAGAGTTGTCCGAAAAGTTGTCCGGGAATGAGGTAGGGTCAGAACTAGGTGCGGTATCAAGAAGGGGCCCGGGGGTATTGGGTTCATGGATTGGGTCAGCCATGGTTAGGTTACTTCTTTCTTTTTATTTTTAAGAAAAAAAAAAAAAAGAAAAATAAAAAAAAAAAGAATAAAAAAAAGGGGGGAACGTGGAGGAATAGCTCCTAGGAGGAATGGAAGGGGCGTAAATCCCCCTCCGCACCCAAGAGGACCTCAACACCGCAAGTAGTGCAGATGCTGCATGGAACCCGTGCCATACCCTACCCTTCATGCCAGTAAACCAGCAATCCGGGATAGCAACCTCACATCCACCGAGCCACCTCGGCGGACAAAAGATAGGGCGGCCGGATATCCGCCACAAGGCATACCGCCTTCGCCACCACCCCCGGAATCGAAGGGGCCTCCAGAGATACACCCGTCGCCCGAAAGATACCCAAGGCCCTCCCGGGAGACCGGAGAGGAAGCGGACATCCCAGGCGATCCAGATTCCACGGCAACTACACCACCACCAAGGACCTCAACGGAATGGGATGGACCACGATCCCTTCCCCTACCTAGGAACTAGAATGCCTGTGGAGGAAGCTCACAGGTTAAAAATGGGAAGGAAATAAGGGAGGATGAGGAGGAAGAGGAGGAAAGGGAAAAAGGGAGGATGGGGAAAATGGGAAAAGGCAGGGGGATTGGGGGTAATTAGGTTCGGTCTGAGGAAGAAGACCAAAGGTCCAATTCCTCAGACCAAGAGCCTCTTCACCACAGCAAGGAGCCCCCTTGAAGAGGAGGGCATCCTAAAATGATCCTCATTGCTTCGTTCTGCCGTTTTCCAGCCCTCCAAGCTTCCAGTCAGACACAAGATCAAGTAGTGGCGCAGCATAATCAACCAATGATCTAATATAAGCAAGATACATCATTTCACAATTTTAACATTAGCACCATACCTGGGTGAAACCCTGCCACAACTCTAAGTGCTCTCAGCCTTTCTTTGTATTGACGACAAAGTCTCGTTACAACAGGTCCAAGTAGTGGGACCTCAAAGCCTAGATACCTGTATCTGCTTACATATTCTAGAAGACACCCATCATGCAACTGGATCTGGCGAACTGTACTCACCTAATTGTGGTTGCAGGGTCAAGACTCAGCTCCTGGCCCCGCCTCTTGCTGTCCGCTACTGGGTCTCTGCTCTCCCTGCTCCATGAGCTTTATCATACCTCGTCTTAAAACTATGTATGGTTCCTGCCTCCACTATATCTTTCTCTAGACTATTCCACTTCCTGACTACTCTATGGCTGAATAAATACTTCCTAACATCCCGTTGACTCATCTGAGTCTTCAGCTTCCAGTTGTGTCCCCTTGTTTCTGTGTTCCCCTCTGGAACATCCTGTCACTGTCTATCTTGTCGATTCCCGCAGTATTTTGTATGTCGTTATCATGTCTCCTCTGACCCTTCTTTCCTCCAGTGTTGTTAGTCCTATTTCCTCAACCTTTCTTCATAGGACAGACCCCTGAGTTGTGGAACTAACCTTGTCGCAAACCTTTGCACTTTCTCTAGTTTCTTTACGTGCTTGACCAACAAAATTCATTTCGCCCAATATCTCTTACTAGCTGCTTATGTAAAACATTTGAGAGGATGATTCTGAATCGTCTCATGTACAGAATCAAAATTTTTGTCCCTCCTGTTGAGGAGGACGCCTATTGAGTATCTTTGTTTTATCAGTAGAGATTATCAACCCCAGGTCCTGACACGAGGCTAATACATGGTTAAGGATGTTTTGGGTGTTGGAGAATCGTGGTGTGAATCATTATATCATCAGCAAAACTGATCATATAATGATGGGGCTGGCTAGGCATAGCATTAAGTAAGGCATTAATTAGAATACTGAATAGAGTGGGACTGAGCACACTCCCTGTGGGGTTCCTAATTCAAAGTCTTTAGTTATACTTCTATGCCCTGGAACAACACAGAAGACTTTCTGTTGGACAGGTAAACTTTAATCCAGCGGAGAAGCCATCCTCCAACATCCATTCTGGCAAGTTCACTAATGATTACATGTCGGTTGGCAACATCAAAAGCAGATTTAAGGTCAAGGAAGGTAGTGTATGAGCTGTCAGTGTGCAGAGTGAGAAAGGTAGCTATGCAATGGTGCACACTCCTTCCATGCATGAAGCCATGCAATCGGGGGGACAAAAAAAAATTTGATTCTGTACATGAGACGATTCAGAATCATCCTCTCAAATGTTTTACATAAGCAGCTAGTAAGAGATATTGGGCGAAATGAATTTTGTTGATTGGGCTTAGGAATGGGAATGATGAGGCTGTTGGTCCAAGATTTAGGGAGCTCCCCAGTTACATAGCTCATGTTGTATAATTCGAGTAAAGGATTGCCTGGTACTCAACAGCAATCTTAGTATATTGTAGGTAATACAATCCTCACCAGGCGACGTGGAGTTGCCCTTAGTTAGTGCTGCATCAAGTTCAAAGTCAGTGAAAGGAATGTTACAGTCATCTTCCTTGCTGAGCATAAAACAAACAAGTCTCTCCCTAGCATCATATTTGTCATTTAATTTCGCCTGTGTGGTACTGGGAAGATTTTCATAGCTTGATGTAACAGCCCAAGCACTGACTAGCTCATTCGCCCTATGTAAGGGATGAGGGTGCGCTATCTGACCAGTTCTGTTACCCTTAATTCTATTTATGTCCCTCCATGCTCGGCTAAGTGGGGTGTGAACATTGAGACCATTGACAAATTTTTCCCAGTCAGTTTGCCGCAGCTCTGTCATACGCTCTCTGGCAGCAGCAAGGGCAGTTTGAAAGAGCTTCAGCATTCCAGTGGTACAATGTTTTCTATAGGCTAGGCCTAGTCTGCGAGCAGTACATTTCAGTGTTCGAAGTTTAAGATCATTGTAATAAGTATGGTTATTATAGGAGGTATGATTGTTATGGAAGTTGGTTGGGTTAAGAGTTCCAGGAGGTTTTTAAGGCGGCTCTAAGTAGTTCTGAATACTGCTCACAAGGTCATTGTTAAAGGTCTCAACAGAGGAACACTCATAGGAATTATACCAGTCAGTCACATGTGCAACAAAGTCCTCATATTGATCAGGGGGAACATTAAAACGTTTCCGTTTGAATATTCCACCAGGAAGGATAGTATTACCTATATCTAGTGAGGTTAGCCTTGGGAAATGATCTGATGATATATCTGATACAATGGTAGACTCACAGCTGGCAGAAGTATTGTTGAAGCCAAGACACAGATCAAGGATGCCTCCATAGATATGTGTGGGTTCAAGGTCACCTACAATTTGCACATTATCATGACTATTTAACAGTGACAACAGTTGGTTACCATTATGATTACAAACTGTGAGCTTCCAATGCTTTTGTGTCTTGCATTATAATCTCCAATGATAAGAGTAGGCTCAGACTGAGCACAAGTTGGGAGCTCCAAGTAATTGAACTTATCAGCAGGAGCATACAAATTAAATATGTTGAGAGCAGAGTTCCCAATATAAATCCTAACACCATGGTATTGCAGTCCATCTGTTTTCTTATGTGAGAAGTTGATGGGGAAGTGATTTTTCAATATATAGAACACAAGAGTTAGTAGACTTGAGGTTATATGCAACAAATGATGGAAATTTAGGGGGCTGGGATTTTTCAGGGACTCTGCACTCTTGTAGACACACAATATCAATGGGTTCGGTGGTTACTTTATGATGAAGGTCAGGAAGTCTTTTTCTAATTGATGCAATATTCCAGCTAAAAATATTAAGTTTATACGAGGACTGATCCATTATAGAAGTCCTGGAATCTGGCTTAGTTTCTCAGCATAATGAAAAAATTGTTCATATAAAGAGCAGACCTTATCAATGTCAGCAGTGTTACCCTGGTCCATGAGTTTTCTGAGTGCACGTCCAGTTGTGAGGCCTCGTGGGAGTCTTTGTTTACACAGAGCACGACGCTGTTCATGTGTGAATGTATGATAGGTGGCACTACCACTCACATTCCCTCCTCCACTAGCATTACACACATCACTATAACTGTCATCACCAACACCACTACCAACATTGTGTTCATTACATTTATCAGCAGTGCTATATTCAACATTAATGTCAATGTGGTTAACCTCATCACACTCGGCATCACCACTTATATGACCCTCATCACTATTACTAACATTATGGAAACCACTGCCCTCATCACACTTGGCACCACCACTTATATGACACACATCACTATTACTAACATTATGGAGACCACTGCCCTCATCACACTCGGTATCACCACTTATATGACACACATCACTATTACTAACATCAGAGACAACACTGCCCTCAGCATGATGCTCACTATAGTTATCAACACAGCTGTTGGTTTCGTCATTGCCGTAATTAAGGACACCATCACCACCTTGTTCATCAGTCTTACACTCGCTTTCAGAATTTGCGACAATCTTGCTATTGGTATGCTCTACACACAGTAGGGCCCCGCTTTTCAGCGTTTCACCTTTCGGCATTCTGTTCAAACGGCGAGTTCAAATTATGACCAAAACTTTTGTATACGGCGAGTGGTCTTTCAGATACGGCGAGCGCCACCCATTTATTTACATTTTTCGTGAACACATCTCTCTATTATGTAATAATCACTCTTCGGCACATTAAATGTCCAATTTTACGTTAATATAGACATTTTCATTAATCCATCTATGATATTTTCTTCAAAATTATATAAGAAACACGTTACAAACCATAAAAACATGCTGTTTATATGCTATGGTGTTGCCGGGCGGAGAGAAAACATTACGTAATACAGTAGATCGTCATTTAGCACGGTAGTTACGTTCCTGAAAACGTCGTGTTAGATAATTTCGTGTTAGATAATTAAAAGAACTTATGGGAAAAATAGGGTTACGTTCCTAGGAGTCCCCAAAAAGCCAAACAAGTTTTTTTAGACCAACAGATCTTACAAAAATAAAAGTGAATATGTAATTGTAGTTCATTATCGTGATGTATTATGTTGTTTTTACTGCTTAAGACTACAAATGTAACAGAAATAATAGTATTTACTTTAAATTGTGGGTGCTGGTGTTTGTGGATGATTGTGAAGAGAGTGGAGAGTTATGCTGTGGCCCTACTGGGCTGAGGTGGATAGTAGAGGTTCTGGAACTGAAGTCGATGGTTGTACTGAGTGTTTAACTTTAAGTCACTCAGTAAGTCAGTCAAGTCATTCATTAAGTCAGTCAGTCATTCAGTAAGTCAGTCAAGTCATTCAGTAAGTCAGTCAAGTCATTCAGTAAGTCAGTCAAGTCATTCAGTAAGTCAGTCAAGTCATTCAGTAAGTCAGTCAAGTCATTCAGTAAGTCAGTCAAGTCATTCAGTAAGTCAGTCAAGTCATTCAGTAAGTCAGTCAGTAAGTCATTCAGTAAGTCATTCAGTAAGTCAGTCAAGTCATTCAGTAAGTCAGTCAAGTCATTCAGTAAGTCAGTCAGTAAGTCATTCAGTAAGTCAGTCAGTAAGTCAGTCAAGCCAGTCAGTAAGTCAGTCAGTAAATCAGTCAAGTAAGTCAGTTAGTAAGTCAGTCAAGTCAGTCAGTCAGTCACACAAACTTATGTTTACATCTTTTTATGTGTACAAAGTAACACTTCATTACGGCCATGCGTTATGTCTTGTCTAATATCTTTGTTTTTTCGTTAATTCTAAGACTTAAATGCTTATACCTTTTCGTGCCACTTTGAGAAACACTGGTATGCCTACTGGGTGTCATGATTGCTTGGCAGATACAAGATACAGTGGACCCCCGAGTTTCGTAAAAACTTCACTCCTGAAGTCTGCTCAAGTGCCATTACCGAACGAATTTACTCCCTTAAGGAAAAATTTCACGTAGGTTAGTCTATTTCAGACCCCCAAAAATACACTTCCACAAGAACTTACAAAATTATACTTACATAATTGCACGATTTCCGGGGTATTCGTTAACCGAGGGTCCACTGTATAGTAATTTAAATATCAAAACACAATTCACTCTCTCTTATTCTTCAAAAACACAGCTGGCTTGTAGCAGAGGACTTTTCTTGATGCGTATGGAATACGAATGGTTGGATGGTGGGATAATGGGGTCGGGGGCGGGTGGTTTCCCACTGAACAACAACAAGGCGGCCTCTTGAAGGAATAGGAATTTGTTTTTCCTTCCCGCAAACTGTAAGTTTATTCAGGTATACACAGATGCAGTTACAAAGATTATCATACATAGTAGCATATGTGTAGAGAACCTAGGATAACCCAAAAAAGTCAGTGACTTATTTCAATTCTGTCTGACTTATTTGGGTTTTTCCACCCTGAAATGTGCCACACATCAATTCAGGAAAGACAGTGCTATAACTTATATTGCCAGGCATACCACCTAAAGGGAACGAGGCGACACAGAACATCCAGATCATGGCAAAACCTGGGTAGCCACAGCCACTCCGGAGAGAGAGGTTTTTTAGTACCAGGAAGGAAAAAAAGCTGGCAGGAAATGACAGAAATTGTACACCAATTGCAATAATTTCTGGAGTGGAATCACAGCCAATGGCCTCCACTAAAATACAACAGATACTAGTGCCAGGAAAAAAAGACCCCCCCCCCATACCACCAATCCAACTACATTCATCTTTGCTAATATACAGGGTCTAAAGCCAGCAACAAACAACAAGATACCTTACATCCGTGGACTGCTTACAGAGTCAAATGCTATGTTTGCGGCTTTCACAGAGACCCACATAAGAGATCACTTGGACAATGAAATATGGATCCCGGGCTACAACCTATACAGGTGTGACAGAGTGAACAGACAAAAAGAGGGGGTTAGCCTGAATATCACAGTCACTTATATATTCAGAACTACTAAATGCCTCAAATGATGTAGTTGAAGTACTAGCAATAAAGGTCGAGAATCAAAACCTGGTCATCGTGGTTGTCTACAAGCCCCCAGATGCAATGTCCCAACAATTCCTGGAACAGCTCCTGAAAATTGACCACTGTCTGGAAAATCTTCCAGCTCCTGCCCCCAACATCTTGCTACTAGGGATTTCAACCTCAGGCACTTAAATGGAGGAACATTGCAAACAATGTGGTAGCAGAGATAACACCAGGAGGCAGCTCAGATGAAAATTCACACATGCATGAACTTTTAAATCTCTGCACCAAGTTCACCTTAAACCAGCATATAGTAGAGCCCACAAGATTAGAGAATACACTGGACCTCATCTTCACCAACAATGATGATCTGATAAGAAATGTCAACATATCAAAAACAATATACAGTCATACCTCGTGTTACGATGCTGTCAGCTTACGATATTTTCGAGTAATGATATTTATAAAGTAAAAAAATGATTGCGAGTAACGATGTTTGCTTCCGTAATGACATTCGTACCGGACGTGTCTGTGTGGCGCCCAGCTGAGTGCGCACTCCAGGGAGCGTCAGTGTGCTATTGTTTACAAGCGAGAGCAACCACTCACCCACACCCACGCATTCATACCAGTATATTGTCATTATTCCACTGTTTTTAGTGCTTGCAACTGCTAAATAAGCTACCATGGGTCCAAGGAAAGATCCTAGTGGTAAGCCTGTGGCAAAGAGGAACAGAAATACATGTACGATAGAACTAAAGAAGGAGATAATAGAAAAATATGAAAGTGGAGTGCGTATCAGTGAGCTGGCCAGGCTGCATGGTAAACCCTTTTTTACCATCGCTACCATTGTGGCCAAGAAAAATTCACATAAAATCAAGGAAGCTGTTGTTGCAAAAGGTTCATCTGTGTTCACAAAACACAGACCACAAGTGCTGTAAGATGTGGAAAGGTTGTTGTTGGTGTGGATCAACGAGAAACAGTTAGCAGGAGATACTGTTTCGGAGGCAATAATATGTGAAAAAGCAAGGCAGTTGCATGATGATCTCGTTAAGAAAATGCCTGCAACGAGTGATGAAGTGAGCGAATTTAAAGCCAGCAGAGGCTGGTTTCACAAATTTAAGAATCGAAGTGGCATACATAGTGTTGTGAGGCATGGTGAGGCAGCCAGTTCTGACAAAATTGCGGCTGAAAAATATGTGCCTGAATTCCAGGAGTACATAGAGGCTGAAAAATTCCTCCCCCAACAAGTGTTTAATTGTGATGAAACAGGCCTGTTTTGGAAGAAAATGCCCAACAGGACCTTCATTACTCAGGAAGAAAAGGCACAGCCAGGACATAAGCCTATGAAAGACAGGCTAACTTTGATGCTTTGTGCTAATGCCAGTGGTGATTGCAAAGTGAAGCCTTTACTGGTGTATCTTTTTGAAAATCCCCGAGTGTTTGACAGATGCGGTGTCAGCAAGTCTTAACTTGTGTGTGATGTGGAGGTCTAACAAAAAGGCTTGGGTCACAAAGGACATTTTCTTAGATTGGTTCAATGTCGTGTTTGGCCCCAGTGTGAAGAAATATCTATTGGACAATAATTTGCCACTTAAGTGCCTCCTGATAATGGACAATGCTCCTTGTCATCCTCCAAACTTGGTAGAGAAAATTGTGGAGGAGTTTAAATTTATCAAAGTGAAGTTCTTGCCCCCTAATACCACTCCTCTCCTCCAGCCCATGGACCAGCAGGTTATTTCCAACTTTAAAACTCTACACCAAAGCAATGTTTCAAAAGTGCTTTGATGTGACCACAGACATGAATATAACCCTAAGAGACTTTTGGAAAACCATTTCCATATCCTGCATTGTGTAAACCTTATAGGTAAGGCTTGGGAGGGAGTGACTACCAGGACTTTGAACTCTGCCTGGAGAAAATTGTGGCCAGACTATGTCCTAGAGAGGGATTTTGAAGGTTTTGGGGCTGAGCCTCAGAACCCTGAGCCTGAGCCTGAGCCTGTTGTGGAAGAAATTGTGGAATTGGGCAAGTCTATGGGGTTAGAGGTGAGTGGTGAGGATGTGGAACAGTTGGTGGAGGAGCACAAGGAAGAGCTAACCAATGAAGATCTGCAAGAGCTTCAACAGCAACTGGAACAAGAGACCAGAGGTCAGGACAATGGTTCAGAGGAGGAGGAAGAGGTGGAACAGAGATGGAAGGAGGTGCCTTCTTCAGTGATTAAGGACATTTGTGGAATGTGGAGCAAGGTGAAAGCATATATGGATGAATATCACCCTAACCATGCTGTTGCAGGCCGTGCTGGCAACCAGTACAATGACACAGTGGTGTGTCATTTCAGGGATGTGTTAAAGAATCGCCAGACACAGAGCTCCCTGGACAGATTTATTGTTAGAAAGAGGTCCAGTGACTCTCAAGCTGGTCCTAGTGGCATTCAAAGAAAAAGGGAAGTAACCCCAGAAAAGAACTTGGTACCTGCAGTGTTAATGGAAGGGGATTCCCCTTCCAAACACTAGCATACTACTCCACCTTCTCCCCTCCTCCACACATCAACAACTCTTCAATAAATGTAAGTGACATGTTATTGTACAATATTTACATGTGTATTTAGTTATTGTTCATTAAATTGTGTATTATTTAATGTCAAAAAGTTCTAAAAAATATTTTATTTAACTACTTTTGGAAGTCTTGGACGGATTAAATTTATTTCCATTATTTCTTATGGGGAAAATTGATTCAGGTAATGATTGTTTCGCCTTAAGATATGCCCTCTCTGACGGATTAATAAGAACATAAGAAAGGAGGAACACTGCAACAGGCCTACTGGCCCATACTTGGCAGGTCCATGTCAAAACCAACCCACCAACAAAAATATTTGTCCAACCCATCGCCATCCAAGAAAGAAGCCCCGATAACCCCCCCCACAACATAATAGAGGTCCAGACATGCATGGGGGAAGCCCAAGATCAACAAAATGTGATCAGCTGCGAGGGAGCCTTCTCCAAATTCAACTTCAATAACAAAAACGTAAGGTGGGACAAAGTAAACCAAGTCCTAAATGATATAAACTAGACCAAATTAACTCTGTGGCACTAGAGGTTTGCTCAAGGCAAATTCCCTTAAGGAAAAGTAGGAGAAGTTGCAAACTAGAAAGAGAGAGGCGCTCCCTATACAGGCGAAGGCAAAGAATAACAGAGAGTGTAATAATATTGGTAGAATTACCGACAATATGTTAAGTAAAAGGACACAAATGCAACTAATGGAGAGCGAAACGTTGCCACAATAAAATGTCACATTAGTTGCATTTGTGTCCTTTTACTTAACAATAACAGAGAGGCTACAGGAGGCCAATATAACTGAAATACGTAGGGAGACACTAGTCAGAGAAATAGCAAACATCGAATTAAAACTAAAGGAATCCTACAGGAATCAAGAAATGCGGGAAGAACAAAAAGCTATAAATGAAATTGAAAGAAACCCAAAGTATTTCTTTTCTTATGCAAAATCAAAGTCGATAACAACATCCAGTATTGGGCCCCTACTTAAATGGGATGGGTCCTACATAGATGACAGAAAGTAAATGAGTGAGTTACTTAAGTCCCAGTATGACTCAGTTTTTAGCGAGCCGCTAACCAGACTGAAAATCAAAGACCTAAATGAATTTTTTATGAGAGTGCCACAGAACTTGACAGACGCATGCCTATCTGACATCACCACGACGCCAAATGACTTTGAAAAGGCAATAAATGACATGTCCATGCACTCCGCTCCAGGCCCAGACTCGTGGAACTCTGTGTTCATCAAGAACTGCAAGAAGCCCCTATCACGTGCTTTTAACATCCTATGGAGAGGGAGCATGGACACTGGAGTCGTCCCGCAGTTACTAAAAACAACAGACATAGCCCCACTCCACAAAGGGGGCAGTAAAGCAATAGCAAAGAACTACAGACCAATAGCGCTAACGTCCAATATCATAAAAATCTTTGAAAGGGTTCTAAGAAGCAAGATCGCCACTCATCTTGATACTCATCAATTGCACAACCCAGGGCAGCATGGGTTTAGAGCAGGCCACTCCTGTCTGTCCCAACTACTGGACCACTACGACAAGGTCCTGGATGCTCTAGAAGACAAACAAAATGCAGATGTTATATACACAGACTTTGCAAAAGCCTTTGACAAGTGTGACCATGGTGTAATAGCACACAAAATGCGTGATAAAGGAATAACAGGAAAAGTTGGTAGATGGATCTATAATTTCCTAACAAGTAGATCACAAAGAGTAGTAGTCAACAGAGTAAAGTCTGAGGCAGCTACTGTGAAAAGCTCTGTTCCACAAGGCACAGTATTTGCTCCCATCCTGTTCCTCATCCTCATATTGGACATAGACAGGGATATAAGCCACAGTGCTGTGTCTTCCTTTGCAGATGACACCCGAATCTGCATGACAGTGTCCACCGTTAAAGACACTGCAAGACTCCAAGCAGACATAAACCAAATCTTTAAATGGGCTGCAGAAAACAATATGAAGTTCAATGATGAGAAATTTCAATTACTCAGATACGGAAAAAGTGAAGAAATTAAAATCTCATCGGAGTACAAAACTAATTCAAACCACACAATAGAGCGAAAAACTAATGTCAAAGACCTGGGAGTGATCATGTCAGAGGATCTCACCTTCAAGGACCATAACACCGTAGCAATTGCATCTGCTCGAAAAATGACAGGATGGATAATGAGAACCTTCAAAACCAGGGATGCCAAGCCCATGTTGACACTTTACAGATCGCTTGTTCTATCTAGGCTGGAATATTGCTGCACACTAACTGCACCTTTCAAGGCGGGTGAAATTGCTGACCTTGAAAATGTGCAGAGAACCTTCATGGCACGCATAACTGCGATAAACCACCTCAATTACTGGGAACGTTTGAAGTTCCTAAACCTGTACTCTCTAGAACGCAGGCGGGAGAGATACATTATTATATACACATGGAAAATTCTCGAGGGATTAGTACCAAACTTGCACACGAAAATCACTCCCTACGAAAGCAAAAGACCTGGCAGGCGATGTAACATCCACCCAATGAAGAGAAGGGGTGCCACTAGCATGTTGAGGGACAACACAATAAGTGTCAATGGCCCAAGATTGTTCAACTGCCTCCCAGCATACATCAGGGGGATTGCCAACAAACCCCTGGCTGTCTTCAAGCAGGCACTGGACAGGCACCTAAAGTCGGTACCTGACCAGCCAGGCGGTGGTTCGTACGTTGGACTGCATGCGGCCAGCAGTAACAGCCTGGTTGATCAGGCTCTGGTCCAACATGAGGCCTGGTCACAGACTGGGCCGCGGGGGCATTGACCCCTGGAATTCTCTCCAGGTAAACTCCAGGTATGCTGCTATATATGATAATCAATGTAACTGTACTCCCTAATTGTGGTTGCAGGGGTCGAGACTCAGCTCCTGGCCCAGTGTATCTGAATAAACTTACTTACAGTTTGCGGGAAGGAAAACCAAATTCCCTTTTCCTCTAAGCATGAGGATTGGGCTTACACTTGAAATCACCTGATGCATTACTGCAAAAGATCAAGGTGAAGCAATCCTTTGCTGTCTTGAAGCCTGGTGCAGTTTTCTCTTACTGACTGAAATAAGTTCGTGTTGGCATTTTTTTACAGAAAACACTTGTCTCGTCAGCATTAAACACTTTATGTGGCTCATAGCCAACCTTAGTAGGACCCCTACTGACTCAATGGTTTAACCCACCGCGTGCTACCGTGCGCTCAAAATTTTTTCCCCTCCCGCGAACCGTGTAATATCATTTTTATGTTGTGTTAGATAATAATGTGCCGCAATTCTTCAATCGTGCAATACCCATAACATGTAACATAATCTTGTGCTAAATGGCGGTCTACTGTACTAATAATAATCACTCTTGGGCACATTAAATGTCTTACTTTATGTGAATATAGACATTTTCATTAATTCATCTATGATATTTTCTTCAAAATTATTTAAAAAACATGTTACATAGCATATAAACATGATACATACACCCACAGAATAAAAATTGACAAATATGAGATTTGTTTACCAAGCGACTTTGTAGGAGTGTCGGAAGAATTACGTTTTCTCTAGTCAAACACTGAGGGATAACTGTAGAAAAATATTCCTTTCATTTGCCTTCACTCTATATATAGCTATTCACGACCCTTGTGGGTTTAGTGCTTCTTTTTTATTATGATAATAATAATAGTACTACTATCATTAACTCTAAAAATAGTGTGTTGCATGAGAATGGGAGTATTGCTGTTTGTTTATTTTGAACTAACTTGTACACAATGTAAGAGTACAGTGAACCCACGAGTAATGAGCATAATTCATTCCAGAAGCCTGCTCACGTGCCATTACTGAATGAATTTTCTCCCTTAAGTAATAATGTCAAGTAGGTTAGTCCATTTCAGACCCCCAAAAATACACTTACAAAAGCACTTACAATATTATCCTTACATACTTGTATGATTTCCCAGGTGCTCGTAACTGTCCACTGTATTTGTATTGTGAGGTAATTATTATTATAATAAAAAAAATTATTTTGAGGTAAAAGTTTCACAAACTCTTACAAACGTATGTGAATGAACTAAAAGTGGACATGTATTAATCGCATTCATTTCACCTGACCGAGTGATCGCCCACTACCTGTTCAGTTTGTTTTTTACCTTGTCTGAACTCTGTATCTCGTTCTCTCTTTCGTTAACTAGTTAGCTCTCATTGACTATGGCATCTAAGCTTAGTTGTGGTAAAAAAAAAAAGTCGTAAGCCTCTTACTTTAAGTGCCAAGTTAGAAATGATCATGTGTTCCATGAGAATGGGAGTGTTGCTGCTTGTTTATTTTGTACTAACTTGTACACAATGTAAGAGTACTGTATTTGTATTGTGAGGTAATTATTATTATAATAAAAAAATTATTTTGAGGTAAAAGTTTCACAAACTCTTACAAACGTATGTGAATGAACTAAAAGTGGACACATATTAATCGCATTCATTTCGCCTGACCGAGTGATCGACCCACTACCTGTTCAGTTTGTTTTTTACCTTGTCTGAACTCCCTATCTCATTCTCTCTCTCGTTTACTCTTTCGTTAACTAGTTGGCTCTCACTGACTAAGCTTAGTTGTGATAAAAAGAGAAGTCATAAGCCTCTTACTTTAAGTGCCAAGTTAGAAATGATTAAACTCAGTGAACTGACTTTTTTGGGTTATCCTAGGTTCTCTACGCATATTCTGCTATGTATGATAATCTATGTAACTGTATTTGTGTATACCTGAATAAACTTACTAATAAGGTATATGTTGATCGCTGAGACAGATATCAAATACAGTTACATATAGCAGCATATGTGTAGAGAACCCAGGATAACCCAAGAGTGTCAGCTAACACTCTTGCTAGGAGCTAATGCTGCTGGGGATTGCAAGTTAAAACCTATGATAATTTATCACTCAGAGAATCCTAGGGCCCTAAAGAACTATGCAAAAGGTAGCCTCCCTGTTTATTATAAATCCAATTCGAAAGCTTGGATGACTACTGATCGTTTCATAAATTGGTTCACAGACTATTTTAAGCCTACAGTTGAGGCTTACTGCAAGGAAAAGAAAATTCCTTTTAATGTTTTACTTGTTTTAGACAATACCCTGCCACTCACCTCTCACACATCAATGTTAATACTTTAAGGTAAGTAATAAGTGTACTCTGTGTGTATCTTACTTTTTATTGTGTTTTTTAATGCCTAGTGCTATTGCTAACTTAATATAAGTTAGTGTAAGCTTGTTGTCTGGCATTTATATGCATTTAGAAGTGGAAAAAAATGGCGTTCTGCTTTTCGGCGATGTCTGCTTTAAGGCACTAGCCTGGACCCTAACCTGCCGTATAAGTGGGACCCTACTGTACTTTGGATTTAGGCCGACCTTCTGGAATGGAATAAGGCCGAAAACCGAGGTTCCACTGTACATCTAGTGTTATTAGAAATGCTGTGATAAAGAATACTTACAGTGGTTACTGAAGAATGTTTCTTCTGATCAATGTCATGTTTTCAATGCCAGTCTATCAACTTACAACAAGCTCTGGAGACTTAATAAACTCCATACCAAATAATTTGTCTATTGATAAATTAGACACATATGCAACACATGGGTATCTTTATTGTGGAAACGTTTCGCCACACAGTGGCTTCATCAGTCCAATACAAAGTAGAAAGTTGTAAGGAGAGGAGGAGTTTGAGGTAATCAGTCCCTCGGCCTGGAGTCGATGTGTTCAGTCCATCAATCTGGTAATAAGTACAGCATAGGGCAATGGAGGTTCCTTATATACTGTAGACAGGTGAGGTGAAGCAGGAGGCGGAGTCATAGTGGTACCATCCACTAATCGAAGTAGGTCTTCGTCCAAAGGTTGGACAAGTGTTGAAGAATTCGTTTGTATCAAGATCCCAAGATGTTGCTGTGTCAGACAGGATGTAGACGAATTCTTCAACACTTGTCCAACCTTTGGACGAAGACCTACTTCGATTAGTGGATGGTACCACTATGACTCCGCCTCCTCCTGCTTCACCTCACCTGTCTACAGTATATAAGGAACCTCCATTGCCCTATGCTGTAATTATTACCAGATTGATGGACTGAACACATTTACTCCAGGCCGAGGGACTGATTACCTCAAACTCCTCCTCTCCTTACAACTTTCTACTTTGTATTGGACTGATGAAGCCACTGTGTGGCAAAACGTTTCCACAATAAAGATACCCAAGTGTTGCATATGTGTCTAATTTATCAACTTGTCGGTTTTCTGAACCATTCGTCTACAATTTGTCTATTACAGTGGTACCTCGGTTAACGATATTTTTTCGTTCCAGAATGCTGTTCAAGTGCCATTACCAAACGAATTTATCCCCATAAGGAATAATGTAAAATAGACTAGTCCTTTTAGACCCCCAAAAATACACTTACAAAAGCATTTAAAAAAATAAACTTACATAAAAGGGCGAGTTTGGGGACCATCGTTAACCGAGGTACCACTGTACAGTGGTACCTCGACTTACGTTTTTAATCCGTCAGAGAGGGCATTTCTTAAGACGAAACAAACGTAACACGAATCAATTTTCCCCATAAGAAATAATGGAAATAAATTTAATCCGTCCAAGACTTCCAAAAGTAGTTAAATAAAATATTTTTTAGAACTTTTGGACATTAAATAATACACAATTTAATAAAGAATACATAAATACACATGCAAATATTGTACAATAACATGTCACTTACATTTATTGAAGAGTTGTTGATGTGTGGAGGACGTGAGGAGGGGAGAAGGTGGAGTAGTATGCTAGTGTTTGAAGAGGAATCCCCTTCCATTAACACTGCAGGTACCAAGTTCTTTTCTGGGGTTACGGGCCCTTTTTTCTTTGAATGCTACACTCCCTGCATGAATGCTACACTCCCTGCATGAATGCTACACTCCCTGCATGAATGCTACACTCCCTGCATGAATGCTACACTCCCTGCATGAATGCTACACTCCCTGCATGAATGCTACACTCCCTGCATGAATGCTACACTCCCTGCATGCCTACTACACTCCCTGCATCCTTGCTACACTCCCTGCATCCTTGCTACACTCCCTGCATCTTTGCTACACTCCCTGCATGAATGCTACACTCCCTGCATGCCTACTACACTCCCTGCATCCTTGCTACACTCCCTGCATCCTTGCTACACTCCCTGCATCCCTGCTACACTCCCTGCATCCTTGCTACACTCTTTGCATCCCTGCTACACTCCCTGCATCCCTGCTACACTCCCTGCATCTTTGCTACACTCCCTGCATGCCTGCTACACTCCCTGCATGCCTGCTACACTCCCTGCATCCCTGCTACACTCTCTGCATCTTTGCTACACTCCCTGCATAAATGCTACACTCCCTGCATAAATGCTTCACTCCCTGCACATTCTTTACCACAGGCTTAGCACTAGGAGCTTTCCTTGGACCCATGGTAGCTTATTTAGCAGTTGCAAGCACTAAAAACAGTGGAATAATTACAATATACTGGTATGAATGCGTGGGTGTGGGTGGGTGGTCGCTCTCGCTTGTAAACAATAGCACTGACGCTCCCTGGAGTGCGCGCTCAGCTGGGCTCCAAGCGAACAGGTCCGGTACGAAAGGCGTAAGACGAATCAAACAACGGATGTCGCATTCAAATTTCTTACGTTATAAGTAACGGATATCGAATATAACGTAAGGTGATAACAACGTAAGTCGAGGTACCACTGTATTTATTTTTAAAATTGTATTACTTTACCATGAAATAACTTGAGATCTTCTGAATGGTTTAATCTTTAACCTTTTCAGGGTCGAGACTCTTATCCTAAACTCGTTCTCAGGGTCGAAAATTTTTCAGAAAAAAAAAAAAATTATGAAATGATAGGGAATCTTTTCTCAATGGTAATGACATCAAAAGTATGAAATTTGATGGAAAACTTACAAAATTATCCTCTTGTGAAGTTAGCAGTCTTAACAATATATATGCTTTGGCGATTTTGCCCACATTGAGCCCTATTTTTTGGCCAATTCCAATGTTCCAATCGACTAAGATCATAACTATTTCGCTAGAACTCCATATGTTCTATCGATTGAGTACAAGAAACTGCCTATTTACTGATTTCATCTATGCAATAAAGAGGTCAGAAATTGGCAATTTAGCCAATTTCACACAAATTTCAAACGATGCCAATTTCAAAATAGGGTCCAGAATAAACAAGACAGGCATTCCAGGCACTAAAATAACATTTTCTCTATTCATTAGTCACATCTCCAGTCCCCTCTTATATTACTCTTGCTTTCCATTTTGAATTTTTATTCTCACAAAAAATAGAAGATTTACTGTTATGCAGACTACTGCATTATTGTAAAAATGGTATAAATAATATCAGCACACTTGTGAAAGAATATAAGACTCACCAGTTGACGTGTATTGACGCGTGGCGTGATTTGTTTACTCTTGAACATTGGCAAAAATCGAACATTTCCGCTAATTTGAGCTCAATTCCAAGATATTTTTCATTGTGAAACCAATCAAAATCATCTCCATTTCTATAATATATCTTCCATTCTATCAAATGAGACCAAGAAAACGAGAATACAACCATAAATACCATGCGAAAATACACTACAAGGTCAGTTTTTTCTCTCTCATGCACTGCCTGCTACAGGATTTTTTTTATACTGTGCACACTGAACATGCAGATGCATTCTTTCATATGTAGGCCTACCAGCTTTCTCTTGCTAGATTTGAAGGTGCTAAAATTTACATGTTCAAGTACAGCACCAACCCTGGCTCGTAAGCTATTCAAGTATGGCACCAACCCTGGCTCATAATTTGTTCAAGTATGGCACAACGTTGGCTTTCAAGCTGTACAAGTACGTCCCCGTCTCTGGCTTTCAAGCTGTACAAGTATGGCACCGACCTTGGCTTTCAAGCTGTACAAGTACGACACCAACCCTGGCTTTCAAGCTGTACAAGTACGGCATCGACCCTGGCTTTCAAGCTGTACAAGTACGGCACCAACCCTGGCTTTCAAGCTGTACAAGTACGGCACCGACCCTGAAAGGGTTAAACACTGATACATCTGAATAATTACAAATTTGGAAAGATGGTCAAAATAGACATTCTTTGGTTATTGCAATAATTCAAATTATGTTGAGCAAAGTAACATTTATGAAGGGATTCAGGGAAACCGGCAGGCCGGACTTGAGTCCTGGAGATGGGAAGTACAGTGCATGCACTCTGAAGGAGGGGTGTTAATGTTGCAGTTTTATAACTGTAGTGTAAAGCACCCCTCTATCAAGACAGTGATGGAGTGAATGACGATGAAAGTTTTTCTTTTTTTGGGCCACTCTGCCTTGGTGGGAATCGCCGATGTGTTAATAAAAATAATAAAAATATTAAAATACCAGTGAAAATATGAAAAACCTGAGTGCTTTCATGTGCTTAAACACATATCTTCCTCTTAAGATATGAGTGTAAACACATAAAGTGCTCAGTTTTTCCTATTGGAACTGTGAGTTCTTCCATTTTATTAATATATTTCCCACCCAGTCAGTCCAAATTTATAAGACATATTCCTTCTCGTAAGATGCATCGGCCATTAATGAGTAAATCTGTTCACAGAAAAAGTTAAGATATTTTATTTGAAAAAATACAACACCATTTTAAAAATGAAAATAAATTGGCAGCTACAGCTCCAGTAAGAATGGCAACTTCTTCCAAGTAGGATACTCTGTTGTTGAAAACTTCAAGCAGATCAAAAGAGGCTATCTTAAGTCATCACAGGGAATTCAAAACCAAAAATGGTCTACATAACACTGACTAGAGGGAACCTGCACACACCAATACTTCCATTAATTTTTCCTTAGTTCTAATACACCAGCACTCAAAATTTGAAGTCGACTATATGAAGCATTCTCACATTATAAACAATTACAGTGGTACCCCGGTTTACGATATTTTTTCATTCCAGAATGCTGTTCAAGTGCCATTACCAAACGAATTTATCTCCTTAAGAAAAGTTGTAAAATAGACTAGTCCTTTTAGACCCCCAAAATTACACTTACAAAAGCATTTAAAAAAATAAACTTACATAAAAGGGTGAGTTTGGGGACCATCGTAAACCGGGGTACCACTGTACTTAGAAGAAAGAAAAAATGTGAAAACCAAAAAATTATCATTATATTTATAAAGCCATAGTGGTGATGCAGTGTCTGGGGAAGTAAAGGCAGTTGAGTAGAAGGTTGGTGTAATAGTATCCAAAAGCTGATAGTTTTCACTACAACCAATGGAAACTTTACAAAAATACAGTGGTACCCCGGTTTACGATGGTCCCCAAACTCACCCTTTTATGTAAGTTTATTTTTTTAAATGCTTTTGTAAGTGTAATTTTGGGGGTCTAAAAGGACTAGTCTATTTTACAACATTTCTTAAGGAGATAAATTCGTTTGGTAATGGCACTTGAACAGCATTCTGGAATGAAAAAATATCGTAAACCGGGGTACCACTGTATATGGAAGACTAAAGAAGGAATATATGATGCCATGAGCACAACTCTGCTGCTGCAACCACAAATAATAACACAAGCACATGCACATAGTTCATGCCATAAACCCCATCATTGAAAATACTCATAAAGAAATACAGTGGTACCTCGAGTTACGATATTTTTTCGTTCGAGAATGCTGTTCAAGTGCCATTACCAAACGAATTTATCCCCTTAAGGAATAATGTAAAATAGACTAGTCCTTTTACACCCCCAAAAATATACTTACAAAAGCATTTAAAAAATTAAACTTACATAAAAGGGCGATTTTGGGGACCATCGTAACTCGAGGTACCACTGTATATTGTTGAAAGTATTACCTGAGCACATTGTTGACAATAGTGTTGACAATGTGGTTGGCTGTATATAAAGCATCATATCTTGGTAGATGACGGAGAGGAAGAGACGTTGCCACACTCTGCTACACCTCTGTGTCCATAATAACCTTGTGCACATCAACATTCATTGAGCACAGTTGTGCACATCAACATTCATCGTGCACACCTCTGCTGTTTCCAGTCTATATTTGCGGTCAGGATCTGGGGACGTAATAATAAAATACTTATGAACAGTCATGGAAGCTGAAAACAAAAAGTCTCTCAAAGAAGTTTGTCTGTTGTAAAATGTAATATAATGTACAGTCTGGCAATTATACAGTAATGTCCAAATTATTGGGACAGGAGTAAATTTTGTGATTATCTCAAGATATGTCTTAGTCTCCAGCTTAATTAATGTAATTTGGGTTCTTTTCTTTTCAGAAGAGTTTGCTACCGACTTCTGGCAACCATCCAGCTGTGGTGTTACTCTGTAACTCTCGTCACTGCTACAACAGCTGTTGTTCTGTAAGGCTAATCCTGCAAGCATGCCCCATGAGTAACTGTGGTTTCATCAAATTTTTCTTCATTTAACGATTACTGCTAAAATTCCTAATGGATTTTATTTCTAGGAAGTTTGCAAGTATTGTAGATCTTAGAAAACATGTTGATTTAAGTATCAGATAAATAGCCAAAAATTTGAGCCTAACAAATTTAACTGTTGGTCCAATTCTGAAGAGAACTGACGACACTGGTGATTGTCAAGCACTGCCTCAAGGAAGATGCGGAAGAAAACTCAAGACAACACCTCTCGATGACAAAATTATCATAAGTAGTGTGAAGGATACCAAGAAAACCAGCAAAGATCTACAGAGAGATCTGGCTTCAGCTGGTGTAAATGTTGATTTGTCAACTGTTCAATGAAGGCTCCTTGAAGTTGGCACAATTGCCAGAAAGCCAGTAAAGAAACAATTATTGACTGTTCCTCTGAAGAAAAAACGGCTGTCGTGGGCACTGGATCATAAGGAATGGATGACAGGTAAACGGAAAAGATATATTTTCACATAAGGCACATTTTGAAGTACAGTGGACCCTCGGTTAACGAATACCCCGGAAATCGTGCAATTATGTAAGTATAATTTTGTAAGTTCTTGTGGAAGTGTATTTTTGGGGGTCTGAAATAGACTAACCTACGTGAAATTTTTCCTTAAGGGAGTAAATTCGTTCGGTAATGGCACTTGAGCAGACTTCAGGAGTGAAGTTTTTACGAAACTCGGGGGTCCACTGTACAGTGAACACTCGGTTAGCAGCCGTTCCTGTTAGCGGCCAACTTTGTTAGCAGTCGGTTTTACGGATCCCGGTTAGCGGCCGTTATTTCGGTTAGCGGCCATATGGGATGCGTCAACTCGCAGGCTGAGGCCGCTTGTGCTTCAGTTTAACTGTGTCTCTCGGTTGTTTTCCATTGTTTTTTGCTATTGCAACTGCGAAATAAGTAACCTGGCTCCCGGTGATCTGGTGGCTAGAGCTCTCGCTTCACACACAGAGGGCCCGGGTTCGATTCCTGGCGAGTGGAAACATTTCGACGTGTTTCCTTACACCTGTTGTCATGTTCACCTAGCAGCAAATAGGTAGCTGGGTTGTTAGTCGACTGGTGTGGGTCGCATCCTGGGAGACAAGATTAAGGACCCCAATGGAAATAAGACAGACAGTCCTCGATGACGCACTGACTTTCTTGGGTTATCCTGGGTGGCTAACCCTCCAGGGTTAAAAATCTGAAGAAATCTTATCTTATCTTATCTTAGTAAAGTTCCTGTGGCAAAGAGAGTGAGAAACACAAAGGATTTTAAGAAAGAAGTGATTGAGAAATATGAGAGTGGTATGCGGGTGCTGGAACTTGCCAGGATGTTTGGGAAAACAAATCAACAATTACAACCATCCTGTCAAAGAAGGATTATTATAATCAAATATTATAATCAAATAGAAGCGCTAAACCACAGGGGTTATACAGCGCTGCAGGTTATTGTAGGATGCAGGGAGAGTGGGTTGTAAGAGGGAGATGGATGATTAGTAGGGTATGGAGTGCAGCATGACGGTGGATAGTGCAGGGATAGAGGGTAGCAAGAGATCGAGGTAGAAGGGACTGAGGGAGGTGCTAAAGGTATAATCTTCAGAGTTTGTGTAGTAAGTCAGTTTCTGTCAAAAAGTCAACAAGAGAGTCAGGATTAAAGGAGGGTCCATCTGCAAGAAGGGAAGGTAAAGAAAGGGCCGCAGAGCGAAGACGTCGTTGGAGGTAAATTCTGCGTGCTCGTTGATAGAGTGGGCAGTCCAGCAGAATATGTCGAACAGACACTGGAACCTGACAATGCTCACAGAGAGGGGCAGGAGCCTCTCCATGAGATACCCGTGAGTAAGACGAGTGTGGCCGATGCGAAGACGGGAGAGTGTAGTCTCCCAACCTCGACATTGGTGACAAGAAGAAGGCCAGAAACCTATAACCGGTTTAATAGAATGAAGTTTGTTATTCAGCAGGTCAGACCAGCGTTGTTGCCAACGGGTGCAAAGGTGGGTAGCAATGACCGCAAAATAGTCCGTGAAAGGAACACCTCTATATGAAACTGGAAGGTTATGTACTGCTGACCGCGCAGCAGTGTCTGCCTGTTCATTACCCTGTACGTCAACATGACCAGGGACCCAACAAAAGACAATATCTTTATGCTTGCTAAAGATACGGCGTAACCAAAGGTGGATACGAAGAACTAGGGGGTGATGTGTATCAATTTTACGGATAGCCTGTAAAGCACTAAGGGAGTCTGAAACAACCACAAATGGTGATACAGGCATAGATGCAATACGGATAAGTGCCACAAGAATGGCATACAATTCAGCCATAAATATGCTAGCCGAGGGTAATAGATGCCCTCGTACGACGTTGTCCGGAAACACTGCTGCGAATCCGATGCCGTCAGATGACTTTGAACCATCGGTGTATACTGCGATGGCATGGGAATGATAACGGAAATGGTCTAGAAAGAAAGAGCGAAAAGCCGCCATAGGCAGTTGGGCTTTCGCAAGGTAGAGGAATAGAACAGACACGGAAAGCAGGAACTTCCCAAGGGGGTAGAGGAAAGAGTGAAGCCACATGAACATATAAAGGCGGAAGCTGAAGGAAGACAAGAGTGAATGCAGACGAAGAGAAAAGGGACGAAGTAAACAGGGGTGACGAACAAATAACGAGCGTCTACTAACATCTGTGACAATCCTATACATGGAAGGATTGCAGAGGTCATGAGAGCGAACATAATAGCAAATGCAATGTGCATCACGACGATCGGACAAGGATGGAATGTTCGCTTCTACATAGAGGCTCTCAACCGGGGAAGAACGAAAAGCACCAAGGCATAAGCGTAATCCCTGGTGATGGATGGGATTAAGGCTGGAAAGTGTGGCAGGAGAGGCTGCCGAATATATCTGGTCACCATAATCAAGTTTCGATAAAATTAGGGCCGAATGTAGGCGAAGGAGAGTTCTACGATCAGCCCCCCATGAAAGATGTGCGAGGGTTTTAAGGAGGTTCAGCCGGCTATGACAAGTCGCCTTCAGAGAGGTAATGTGAGGTTTCCAGGACAATCTGCGGTCAAACAGGAGGCCGAGAAACCTGACTGTATCACGTTCTGGGATACGTGAGCCGTATAGGTACAATGGATGATCAGAGACCACTGAAAGTCTAGTGAACGTAATTTGATGAGTTTTGCCACTAGAAAATTTAAACCCGTGAGTGGTGGCCCAATCAGAAACCTGGTTGATGGCATGCTGGAGGGAAACTGCAATGAGGTGACAGTCAGCACCTGCACAAGCTATAGCAAAGTCATCCACATAGAGCGATGACCAAATATTGGATGGGAGAACAGATGCCAGATTATTTATAGCAAGCAGAAAAAGTGTTGTGCTCAGAACACATCCCTGGGGGATACCTTCAGCTTGGACAAATTCCGGGGAGAGTTCATTACAGGTATCCCTCAACTTTCGCGTTTTCTACTTTCGCGGGCTTCACATATTCGCGACTCCCGGCCGCCAAATTCCCAGCTGCCAAATTCCCACCCACCAAATCATATTTAGGTTTCCCGCCAACCGAGCGTCCCTTCTACCTTCCCTCCGACCCGGCAGCCAGCCCCCACACCACACACTCACTGAGTGTTTTCTTCGTTCATTATTTGTTATTAAACTACAGTATAACATGTATGTAGTACTATATAGTACAATATTTTACTATGTTTTCATGCGTTTTATGATTGCTCATGGTTCAATAGGTTAAGGAAGCAGTAAGTAATGAATGTATAAATAAAGGTTATCTATCTATTACATTTATTCCAAATTGATATCAGAAACATGATAAATACTTAGAACTGTAATAAAGATGCTGAAATGAATAATATATGCCATATTATATGAGGGTAACAGGCAGGCAGACGCCACCATATATGAGATGTTTACATCAGGGTAAACATGCCTAAATCACTCTTGTCGTAAGAACAAATGCAAAAATAGCATTTATTGTTTTTAGAATAATAATTATTTATAATAATTGATCTGGAGCACTTTAAATGTTATCAGTATTTGGTAGCTGACATTTAGAGCACTCCACAGCAATTATTATTATTATTATTATTATTATTATTATTATTATTATTATTATTTCCCTACAATATATTGTAAGAAAATAATATTAATAATAATAATTATTATTATTTCCCTACAATATATTGTAGGGAAATAATAATTAATAATAATTGCTGTGGAGTGCTCTAAATGTCAGCTACCAAATACTGATAACATTTAAAGTGCTCCAGATCAATTATTATAAATTATTATTATTCTAAAAACAATAAATGCTATTTTTGCATTTGTTCTTACGACAAGAGTGATTTAGGCATGTTTACCCTGATGTAAACATCTCATATATGGTGGCGGTCTGCCTGCTCTGTTACCCCTCATATAATATGGCATATATTATTCATTTCAGCATCTTTATTACAGTTCTAGGGTATTTATCATGTTTCTGATATCAATTTGGAATAAATGTAATAGATAGATAACCTTTATTACTAATATTAGTGTAATTACACAACATTTTATTAGCACTAAGACTAACATCCAACACCCATCATGACTCACCAGACACTGAATGTTACTGCGCCTCTCCCTCCCTCCAATAGCTCCTCCCACTTTGTAACGATGTTAGATGGTGAATTTAATGTATTTTCTGTAAGCTTAACTCGTTGTATGTGTATTTTACTTTTTTATTGTTTTCTGTAATATATGAGTTATGCAAATTAAAATAAAGTTATGAAGTTGGAGTTTCATTTTTTGTTCTAATGTATACATATTTAATTCAACATTTGGCATCATTACAAAGTGGGCGGAGCTACAGCAGAGGGAGAAGCAGTGTGTCAGTAACTTGATTACCCATGACACTTCACAACACTATAAAATACTATTGTATAATTATACTATTACAGGCCTCCCTCCACAGCCAGCTCATGTCAAAATAACATGTATATAGTACATTATTTTACGATGTTTATATGTGTTTTACGATTGTTCATGGTTTAATAGGTTAAGGAAGCAGTATTGTATTATATTTTCGTAGAATATATTGGGGCACCAAACATTGGCGATTTTTCAACATTCACGAGGATCTTGATCCCCTAACCCTCGCGAATGTTGAGGGATACCTGTACTAACCCGGACCCGGAAATGTCTGTCAGTTAAGAAAGCCTTAAGAAAGAATGGTAGGTTGCCTCGGAGGCCTAAGGAGTGGGCCTGGGCCAAGATGATATATCTTTTTTTTGTTTTAACGGCAGAGGCAGCGGCAACGACAGTGGCACCCAAGCTCTGTTATTTTCTTCTCCAGCCAGAACCCACCAACGCTTCTATGATGGCCTAACTGCAGAACTGCTGCACTAACGCACCTAGACCCCAGAATGACTCAAGAATACCAACAGTAAGACCACCTACTCAAAAAATTATCGATCCAAGTGGAGAGTGCCAGCAAACCCAAAACACAGCCCGCTGCCAGACGAGCACCCACAACAAGCTCTGAGCAACTATAGCTTCTACATCCTATCTACAACATCCCCTGTACTACTATGAGACCTAATAACAGAAGAAGCAGCAATAAGAACAGCAAGAAATCACCAAGATCTCGACTATTTCATTTGCCTACCCAGCAGGACGCCGGTGCATCACCCATCCACCCCACCACCACCCCAGGCAACATGTCAACAAACACAATGGCTGACTCTCCCTCTCCCTCACCCTACTCAACCACCACCCATGACGACGGGACAGCAACAACACCAATCATGACTGAATCTCCCTCAAACAACACTGCCTTCAAAGGATTTGACCCATCTGAATTGATCTCAGGTTTGACAAATGATCCTGTCACTCTTAAGTCATACATCACCACCTTAACTGAGGAAAACATGAATCTTCGTACAACACTATCTAAGCATGAAACAAAGTTAGCCCACCTAGAAAGCAAGATCCTAAGCTTTGAGCAGAAGTTTACATCAGCTGGAATGGCTGATTTTGGAAAGACCCTCCAATCAGTCATAGCCAGCCATACAGACCAAATAACATCCCTAAACACGAAGGTTGAAGATGCTGTCAAGAACTGGAAAACCAACATGGATACCCAGCTGACCGACTATTTTTCTAACCAAGAAGATAAAAATGAGCAAGATAAGTTATCCAGCGCGGTAATAATTAGCAGTGCACTCTTTCCAAGTGGCATAAACCATACCAACTGCAAAGATGCTGCTCTTCAGACCATAAAAGACCACTTAAATTTAGTAGTACCAGCATCGGAAATAACAGAATCACGATTACTTGGCACACAAGGTAGAAAAAGAGTGTTATGCTTAGATTTCACACGATAGACAGTAAAACAGATCTTATTAAAACATCAATTAATGCAAAAAAGATCTCTATGTAAACGAGTGCCTCACAAAAAAACGTCAGAACCTCCTATACAGAGTAAGAAAGCTTAAACGTGAGAATAATGACAAAATCCACCAGTGCTTCACCCGAGAAGGGAAAATCCTAGTTAAGAAAACAAATGTAGGCCGTGCTTATTATATCACGAATGAAAATGAACTGTCCACATTCCTTCGAGATGCTAACCTTACAGAGACTGAATAATATCAATGACCTAATCCTTAGTCTGCGTTAGTGCAACAGTTGTATTAGTAACTGCAACCTCACAATCTTACATTTCTCCCAAAACTGATTATATATTAATGTAATTAACTTCATTTTTGTTCTAATAATCTGCTACCTCACTATATTAAATTTCCCACTAAATATAATTGTACATCCTATTTTACTATATATATATCTTTTAACGTCTCTGTAACCATTTACTTTTATTTTTTATTTTTAATACAAATCTATCATTACCTTTTCCCAACCCTATCTATTTACAATATTAGTAATTACTTTTTACTTGAAATTTAATTACAACCTTTTCACTATTGTTTTTCTTTTTATATTTTTATAATCAAACAATTACCTCATTGTGTTTGTGACTTAGTTTATTTTTTTCTTATAAGCTATTACCAAATAAGTGCAATTATTTACTCATACTTTTAAATACCTTTTTACCAAAAGCAAATTCCAGTCACTTTATTTGCTTAATTGTACTCTTATATTCAAACAACTACCTCATTGTGTATATGACTTACTTTATATTTCCTTTATAAGCAACTACCTGATAAGTGCAATCATTTACTTATATTTTATAAATACTGTTTACCATTAGCCAACTTTAGTCAACTTTCAGTCACTTTATTTGCTTAATTGTATTCATATATTCTAACAACTACCTCATTGTATATGTGACTTACTTTATATTTCCTTTATAAGCAACTACCTGATAAGTGCAATCATTTACTTATATTTTATAAATACCTTTTACCATTAGCCAACTTCAGTCACTTTATTAACTTCAATTTAATCAAAACTACTTTTAATATTAGTCAAATCTGTTTTAACTTCTAGTTCAATAGCTCTTTGCATTCATTAACCTCTTATTTCCTTTCATATACGTACTAAAGTTTCAACCAGTGCCACATTGAATCAAAAATTTCTTTTTCCATACCAATTTAATACTAGTCATTGAAGTTGTTCTAACCATTCATTAGACAGTTAAATTAGTATATCATTAACATTATTCAAATATCCTATATCACTGTAAAAATTCCTGTAAACACTTGCACATAATTGTGTTAATCCATTAGCAAGTAAGACTTTAATCTAATACCATATCATTAAGTTTAGCATAATCTATTGTTCCCAAGTCTAGTTATAGAATCACATTAATTTCTATGATTACAGGCATTGATCCTGATATCAACCTATTATTAAATGACTTACATGACTCCAACAGCAATTGTAACTATTACACAGCTGATCAAGCAAAGACATTACTCAGAGCCAACAATAACTTAACTATCTTCAATTACAATGTTAGATCGTTGAGCAAACATTATGATGACCTCACAGCACTACTCCAATCCGTCAATCATCACACTCACTGAGACCTGGCTAAAGCCTGATACTACAGGTATCTATGCCATCCCAGGTTACACAGCCATTCACAACTGTAGGACAGACCAGCGAGGGGGTGGAACAGCAATATATTATACAGATCAACTCAATTGTATCGAAAATTCTTGTACAAGGGATGAACATGGAGAATATATTATAGCTAAATTTAAATCAAAAGACCTGCAAAAACCCCTCACAGTGATAAACATCTACAGATTACCACAGTCAAACATCCGCCACTTTAGTGAAAAACTAGGAAACCTGATAATCGATTCACGCCTTAACAAAGATCATTTGCTGCTCACAGGAGATTTCAACATAAATCTCCTACATGACCAAGACCTGCAGGTAACTGAATTCACAAACACTATGAGCAACTGCTTATTACTACCAACAATATCAAAACCTACAAGAATCTCCGATAATAGTACCTCGTTACTAGACCACATCTGGACTAACACAATATCTCCTCTAAAATCAGGCATAATCACAGAAAACATCACAGACCACTACCCTACCTTTCTCATAACTAACCTAGGCATTCTGCCTCAAGAAATTGCAAAAGTTACCTTCAGACTACATAATGAGTCTGCTGTTAATAATTTTATATCAGCTATGATGAACATTGACTGGCTTAATGAATTGGAAACACATTCAGATACTAATGAATGCATCAAGAACTTTCTTAAAAAAACACATTACCTCTATAACAGACATTGCCCGAAAAAAACTAAACAGATCACAGCTAAGAGACTTAACAATCCCTGGCTAACACCCAGCATCCTTAAATCCATAAATAAGAGGCACCAATATGAAAAACAATATAGAAGGGGTCTAATAACCAGAGAACAATCCAAACGCTACTCATCAATCCTTACTAGCCTGATAAGAAGGTCCAAAAAATTGTATTATGAGAACAGACTCCAGACCGTAAAAGGTGATATGAAAAAGACCTGGAAAACCCTATCTACAATTCTAGGAAATAAAAAGATATCCACGAACAATACCATCAAATTATCAAAAACAGACGAACCCCTACTCTCACCAACTGAGACAGCAAACAGACTTAATGTTTTCTTCTCCACCATAGGAAAGAATCTAGCGAGTAGGATCCCAAGCTCGAACACTCGTCCAACAGACTACCTCACCAACACCTACCCAGATACACTATTCCTAGCTCCTACCAACTCAATTGAAGTCTCACTCATAATCAACACCCTTAAAAACAAAGCAGGAGACATAAACAGCTTACCACCCTTTATGTACAAAAAAGCTACACATGTACTGTCACCAATTATAGCAGCATTATTCAATAAATCCATTGAATCTTCAACCTTCCCATCAATTCTCAAAATAGCTAGGGTCACCCCGATCCACAAAGGAGGTGACCAAACTGACTTGAACAATTACAGACCAATCTCAAATTTACCACTGCTTTCTAAATTTTTTTTTTTTATTAACACATCGGCCGATTCCCACCAAGGCAGGGTGGCCCGAAAAAGAAAAACTTTCATCATCATTCACTCCATCACTGTCTTGCCAGAAGGGTGCTTTACACTACAGTTATAAAACTGCAACATTAACACCCCTCCTTCAGAGTGCCGGCACTGTACTTCCCATCTCCAGAACTCAAGTCCGGCCTGCCGGTTTCCCTGAATCCCTTCATAAATGTTACTTTGCTCACACTCCAACAGCACGTCAAGTATTAAAAACCATATGCCTCCATTCACTCCTATCAAATACGCTCACACATGCTTGCTGGAAGTCCAAGCCCCTCGCACACAAAACTTCCTTTACCCCCTCCCTCCAACCTTTCCTAGGCCGACCCCTACCCCGCCTAAAATCTTCGAAAAATTAATTCATAAACAGATCTATTCCTACCTCGTCTCACAGAATGTACTAAACCCCTGTCAATTTGGATTCAGGACCAACAAGAGCACAAACGATGCTATAACACACATGTTAGAGTTAATATACACCGCACTTGAGAAGAAAGAAGTTCCGCTGGGAATCTTCATAGACCTACGCAAAGCATTTGATACAGTCGACCATGATTTATTGCTCACAAAATTAGCGCACTATGGTATTAGGGGGCACCCCCTCAACTACCTAAAGTCGTACCTTAGCAACAGAAGTCAGTACGTGAACACAAATGGAGAGAACTCTTCCACACAACAAATTACAGTCGGTGTCCTCAAGGTAGTGTCCTGGGGCCACTCCTATTCCTCATTTACATAAATGACCTACCGAATGCATCACAACTACTCAAACCCATTTTGTTTGCAGATGACACAACATATGTCTTCTCTCACCCAAATCCAGTCGTACTAGCCAACACAGTTAATGCCGAATTACAGAAAATATCAACATGGATGATGACAAATAAGCTTACTCTCAATACGGACAAGACCTACTACATTCAGTTTGGAAACAAAGCTACAAATGTTCCACTTAACATAATGCTAAATGGTTCACCCATCACAAGGCTCACAGAGGGAAAATTCCTAGGAATCCACCTTGACAGTAGTCTTAAATTCCAAACACACATACAACAAATTTCCAAGAAAATCTCAAGGACAGTAGGTATATTATCTAAGATACGCTATTATGTGCCTCAACCAGCTCTCATTGCACTATATCATTCTCTTATCTACCCTTATCTCACCTATGGAATCTGTGCATGGGGCTCAACAACATTAAATCACCTTAGACCACTTATAACCCAGCAAAAGGCTGCAGTCAGGATGATAACAAATTCCCACTCTAGACAGCATACTCCACCTATATTCAGAACCTTAAAACTACTCACCATAAAAAATATTCATACCTATTCATGTGCCTTCTACATACATAAAACTCTACATGCTAATATCAACCCTGCGCTCAGAATTCTCCTCAACCACTTTAATAGGTCCCACGAACATGACACAAGACACAGATCACTAGTATTTGACATACCCCGAGTCCATACTAACCAATGTAAAAATTCTATGCACATAAAGGGCCCCAAAATCTGGAATTCATTACCAGTAAATATCAAGTTAACCTTGTCGGAAAATCAATTCAAGACTCTTCTCAAAAATCACCTACTCACCCTATACTAAATACTCATACTGTAACAAACTTCCAAACCCAATATTATTTTACTTAAGAAGATCTCAATTTGATATGTTCATCTCAATTTGATATGTTCATCCTCCTTAACACTTGTTGCAATTTCATATCATCATATTGTCATTTAAAATCTTATAGTATCATCATTTTCTTAATTTGAAATAAAATATATATCTAGATGAAACTCTAAAAACTATTTCTAGTATTGTTATTATACTAGTATAGCATCAACATACTGTAATTTGAAATAAATTCTACAACTAGATTAAACTCAACCAATTTCTCTTGTATTGTCTTTTAATAGTATGTATAACCATTTAATAATTTAAATAATACAGAACTAGAATAAACTCAATCAATTTCTTTAGCATTAAGTACTTAGTGAATAAGTCTCTAGAATAAACTGCCCCTAATGCCATGGCATGCCAGTGGCTCTCCTTGCATTACAGTTTTATAATTGTTTTATAATTGTAACTACCAATAACATTGTACACTTGTAACATGCATTGAAATAAAAATTATTATTATTATTATTATTATTATTATTATTATCTCCAAGTTGTATCATAAGCCTTCTCAAGGTCGAAAAAGATAGCGATAACCGAATGGTTATTCGCAAAGGCATTACGAATATAAGTATCCAAGCGCAGCAAGGGTTCAAAGGCAGAACGGCCCTTATGGAAGCCATACTGACTAGGGGAGAGACTATTGTGAGTCTCTAAATACCACATCAAACGTCTATTAACTAGACGTTCCATCACCTTGCAAACTGCACTGGTAAGAGCGATGGGACGGTAGTGAGAGGGATCACGTCCTGTAGCACCTGGTTTTCGAAAAGGGAGAACAATAGCAGACTTCCACAGCTGTGGAAGAACTCCTTGCGACCATATGAGATTAAAGAGTCGTAAGAGGACAGTAAGAGCAGACTGATGTAAATGCTGTAGCATACGAGTATGTATGCCGTCTGGCCCAGCTGCCGATGATCGGCAAGCAGAGAGTGTTGCCTCCAGTTCTTGAAGGGTAAAAGGCACATTATAGGATTCTTCTCTAAGAGAAGAAAAATCTAAGGGCTTTAACTCGCTGGCAGACTTAGAAGAAAGTTACGAGGGGCATAGATGGAGCCCCTGAGAAATGCGGACGAGATGATTACCAATTTCAGTGGCAACAGCAAGAGGGTGTGCTATATCGACACCAGCAACCTGAAGAACAGGAGCTGGGTCGGGGGAGAATTTACCACTTAATTTCCGCACTTTCTTCCAGAATGCACTCATCGAGGAAGCCGAAGTGATAGTAGAAACGTAATCTCGCCAGCAAGTGCGTTTAGCATCACGTATGACACAGCAAGCAATAGCTCTCTTCTGCTTGAAATCAAGGAGTCTCTCTGTGGTTTTGTTATACCGATACCTGCCCCATGCAGTGCGTTTCAAACGCACTGCCCGAGCACAAGCAGGAGACCACCAAGGCACGCACTTCTGAGGATGCTTGCCCGAGGTTTGGGGAATAGAATGTGAAGCCGCTGTGAAGATGGAGGACGAAAAGAGATGTAAAACCTCATCAATGGAGGACGAGGTAGGAACCTCATGAAAGGCAGTAAGATGTGCGTAAAGGTCCCATTTCGCCCGGTCAAATTGCCAGCGTGGGGAATGAGGAGGTGGAGAAAACAGAGGGGACTTAAGGATGATTGGAAAATGATCGCTGTCATGTAAGTCTGGGAGGACAGACCAGGTGAAGTCAAGGACAGTAGATGAAGAGCAGATGGAAAGATCGATGCAGGAGAAAAAATGAGTTCGGGGATCAAAATGGGTAGGAGTACCCGTATTTAAAACATGGAGGGGAAGAGAAGCAAGAAATGCCTCCAACTGAATGCCACGGGAGTCACAGTGCGATCCTCCCCAGAGAAAATGGTGTGCGTTAAAATCGCCAAGTAATAGAAGGGGTGGCAGTAAGGAAGAAACCAGAAAATCAACATCTGGGATAGACAATGCCCACGAAGGGGAGAGATATAAAGAACAGAGTGTATACCACTTATTCAAGTGGATACGGGCTGCGGTGTAATGTAAGGAAGAAGGAACATAGAGCTGACGGTATGGAACACCAGTGCGTATAAGAAGAGCACTTTCGTTAAAGGTTCCATCAGAAAAAGGATCCGATGAATATAACAAATCATAGCCTGAAAAGGGCCTGATAACAGTGGATTGTAATTTGGGTTCTTGCAAACAGACCCCAACAGGGGAAAACTGAGAGAGTAACACCTGAAGCTCACCCCGGTTACCCCTGAGGCCTCGGATATTCCACTGTAAATAAGTCATGATTTATGGAGAGAAAGATATAAGTGGAAGTGAGAGGAATCTATGGACTACGGTTAGAAAAGTCCATGTGTGGAGGTAGCGGAAGACCTGTAATCAGAGAAGGAGGAGGACGTTGTGAAGGAAGGGGGTTGAGATGAAGAAGAGAGATGAGGAACCTCAGGTGGAGTAGTGTCCATCATCGGTCCAGAAATATATTCTGCAATAGCTTCCAGTGTTTCGGAAGTCAAAGATGCAGAATGTGGGACTACATTAGAAATGGAAGAAGAGTGAGCAACGATCAGGGAGTCTATAGACTGTACTAAAGTAGAGGGCGAGGAGATAGAAGAGGAAACTGTTGAAGGGGCTTGGGAGGGGACAGGGATGAAGGTAGTGTATGAGGAGGAGGATGAACCTCCACACACGTTATAGAACTAGTCAGAGGCGAAGAACCTGGCAGTAGGGATTTTTTGCCGGGCTTATGAGAAGGGGGGCGCTGAGGTTTAGGTGAAGGACGAGGACGTGTAGACTCAGAATTGTGCGAGTGAGTAGAGGAAGGAGTGTGGACAGTATGGGAAGCCGAGGTAGGGACCTCGGAGCCAAGAATATCAAAAGGATTCGAGACAGGGGTGATTGAGGATGAGGCGACCACAGAGGAAGCTGTGGAAGTTGGGACCCCAGAAGCGGGGCGACGTTTAGCAATTCGAGAATAGGGAATGCGGGGAAGTCTCCCTTGAAGGCGTAGATGAGAGACAGCCATAGCATATGAGAAGCCTTCCGCCTCTTTGAGACAACGGATTTCCCGCTCATTCAGGTAAACCTGACAACGGCGAGAATACGACGGATGTGCCTCATGACAGTTAAGGCAAGAGGGAGGTAGAGTACAAGAAGAACTGGCACGGTCGTCAGCACCGCAGACTGGACATTCGGCCATGGACCTGCAATATTTCGCTGGATGACCAAACGCCAGCAGTTTCTACACTGTTGCGATGTAGGGGTCACCTTTCGAACTTGTAAACGTTGACCTGCAATGTAGACCGAAGGTGGGAGTTCACGGCAGTCAAATGTTAAACGAGCTATATTGCAAGGATAACGTCTTCGCTTATTGGCAGGGAGGACAAAAGTGTCAACTTTAAGGATAGGGAGTTCTTGGAGCTCAAGCTGCTCTAAAATGTCATCACCACATGTCTGGAAATTCCGTTGGACAATGGTGTGGGGCAAAATGACAGAACCACAACAAGAATTGAGGGAATGGTGCTTGTCAATAGTAACAGGAGCAGTATCTATGGTTGTAAGAGAAAGATCGCGAGCTTGGCCAGCATTCTGGACCGTGATGATGCGAGTGCCGCTCTTGAGAGCGTGAAATGAGATGTCTTTACCAACATGGCATAGCAGAGCCTTACCAATACAGTGGTACCCCGACTTACGATATTAATCCGTCAGAGAGGGCATATTTTAAAGCGAAACAATCGTAAAACGAATCAATTTTCCCCATAAGAAATAATGGAAATAAATTTAATCCGTCCAAGACTTCCAAAAGTAGTTAAATAAAATATTTTTTAGAACTTTTGGACATTAAATAATACATAATTGAATAAAGAATACATAAATACATGCAAATATTTTACAATAACATGTCACTTACATTTATTGAAGAGTTGTTGATGTGTGGAGGACGGGAGGAGGGAGAAGGTGGAGTAGTATGCTAGTGTTTGGAAGGGAATCCCTTCCATTAACACTGCAGGTGGTAAGTTCTTTTCTGGGGTTACTTCCCTTTTTCTTTGAATGCCACTAGGACCAGCTTGAGAGTCACTAGACCTCTTTCTAACAACAAATTTGTCCAGGGAGATCTGTGTCTGGCGATTCTTTAACACATCCCTGAAATGACACACCACTGTGTCATTGTACAGGTTGCCAGCACGGCCTGCAACAGCATGGTTAGGGTGATATTCATCCATAAATGCTTGCACATCACTCCATTTGGCACAGATCTCCTAATCCTTGAAGAAGGCACATTCTTCCATTTTGTTCCACCTCCACCTCCTCCTCTGAACCATTGTCCTGACCTCTGCTCTCTTGTTCCAGTTGCTGTTGAAGCTCTTGCAGATCTTCAGTGGTTAGCTCTTCCTTGTGCTCCTCCACCAACTGTTCAACATCGTCACCACTCACCTCTAACCCCAAAGACTTGCCCAATTCCACAATTTCTTCCAAAACAGGCTCAGGCTCAGGCTCAGGGTTCTGAGGCTCAGCCCCAAAACCTTCAAAATCCCTCTCTAGGACACAGTCTGGCCACAATTTTCTCAGGCAGAGTTCAAAGTCCTGGTAGTCACTCCCTCCCAAGCCTTACCTATAAGGTGTACACAATGCAGCATATGGAAACGTTTTTCCAAAATTCTCTTAGGGTTATGTTCATGTCTGTGGTCACATCAAAGCACTTTTGAAACATTGCTTTGGTATAGAGTTTTTAAAGTTGGAAATGACCTGCTGGTCCATGGGCTGGAGGGGAGGAGTGGTATTAGGGGGCAAGAACTTCACTTTGATGAATTTAAACTCCTCCACAATTTTCTCTACCAAGTTTGGAGGATGACAAGGAGCATTGTCCATTATCAGGAGGCACTTAAGTGGCAAATTATTGTCCAATAGATATTTCTTCACACTGGGGCCAAACACTTCATTGAACCAATCTAAGAAAATGTCCTTTGTGACCCAAGCCTTTTGTTAGACTTCCACATCACACACAAGTTAGACTTGCTGACACCGCATCTGCCAAACACTCGGGATTTTCAAAAGATACACCAGTAAAGGCTTCACTTTGCAATCACCACTGGCATTGGCACACAGCATCAAAGTTAGCCTGTCTTTCATAGGCTTATGTCCTGGCTGTGCCTTTTCCTCCTGAGTAATGTAGGTCCTGTTGGGCATTTTCTTCCAAAACAGGCCTGTTTCATCACAATTAAACACTTGTTGGGGGAGGAATTGTTCAGCCTCTAGGTACTCCTGGAATTCAAGAACATATTTTTCAGCCCCACTTTTGTCACAACTGGCTCCCTCACCATGCCTCACAACACTATGTATGCCACTTGATTCTTAAATTTGTAAAACCAGCCTCTGCTGGCTTTAAATTCGCTCACTTCAGCTGCAGCACTCGTTGCAGGCATTTTCTTAAGGAGATCATCATGCAACTGCCTTGCTTTTTCACATATTATTCCCTCCGAAACAGTATCTCCTGCTAACTGTTTCTCGTTGATCCACACCAACAACAACCTTTCCACATTTTCCAGCACTTGTGGTCTCTGTTTTGTGATCACAGATGCACCTTTTGCAACAACAGCTTCCTTGATTTTACTTGAATATTTCTTATCCACAATGGTAGCGATGGTAGAATAGGGTTTACCATACAGCCTGGCTAGCTCACTGATACGCACTCCACTTTCATATTTTTCTATTATCTCCTTCTTCACTTCTATCGTACATATATTTCTGTTCCTCTTAGCACTAGGATCTTTCCTTGGACCCATGGTAGCTTATTTAGCAGTTGCAAGCACTAAAAACAGCAGTGGAATAATGACAATATACTGGTATGAATGCGTGGGTGTGGGTGGGTGGTCGCTCTCGCTTGTAAACAAAGCACTGACGCTCCCTGGAGTGGCGCTCAGCTGGGCGCCAAGCGGACAGGTCCGGTACGAATGTCGGTAAACGAAGCAAACATCGCAAGTCACAAACAAATTTCTTACGTTATAAATATCGGTTACCAAAAATAACGTAAGATGATAGCATCGTAAGCGGGTTCCACTGTACTATGGTCTGAAAGATAGGTATTAGGAGAAGTCGGTCGAGAGTAAAAACTTTGTCCATTGAGTAGTTTGAAACAGAGAGTTTAAGGGGAGTGCGTGACTAGCTGGTCGTTTCTGAGATGAACGAGAAGGAAGTGTCAATTGTCACGTGTGGGCCTTGGTCGTTTGGGTGTGGGACTGGGGGTGGTCCGATGGGAGACGGGCGAGCGATTCGAAAATTGCTGCACCATCGAGTAAGAAGCGGAATCAAGGTCAGAGAAGAGCGAAGGTCAGATATGTCAAAAGGGGTCAGAACCTTGGTACCTGAAGCAGGTGACGAACCGGCACCAGCAAGAGGTACAGAGGCATGAGAGGTGTCCAAAGAGTTGTCCGTTAACGAGGCAGGGTCAGTACTGGGTGCGGTATCAGGAAGGGGCCCGGGGGTAGTGGGTTCATGGATTGGGTCAGCCATAGTTAGGTTACTTCTTTCTTTTTATTTTTATGAAAAAAAGAAAGAAAATAAAATAAAAATAAAAAAAAAAAAAGGGGGAAACGTGGAGGAATAGCTCCTAGGAGGAATGAAAGGGCGTAATCCCCCTCCGCGCCCAAGAGGACCTCAACACGCAAGTAGTGCAGATGCTGCATGGAACCCGTGCCATACCCTACCCTTCATGCCAGTAAACCAGCAATCCAGGATAGCAACTCACATCCACCGAGCCATCTCGCGGACAAAAGAGAGGCGGCCGGATATCCCCACAAAGCATACCGCCTTCAGTCACCACCCCGAACCGAGGTGGCCTCCAGAGATCACCCCGCCTGAAAGATACCCAAGGCCACCCCCCGGGTGACAGGAGAGGATCGGGACATCCCCAGGCAATCCAGATTCCACGGCAAACTACACCACCGCCGTACCTCAGCGGAAT
>WNWK01017739.1:0-27500 GCA_009830355.1 Cherax destructor
CTTTTCACTGTCTACCCTCCAAATGGTAAAAAATAATGTTAAAACAAAATTTTCCCCCAATTCCCCTCAAAATTTTTAAGTCTTAATTCACTTTTGAATAATAAAATTTTTACTAAAGCAGATAAAATAAATGCAATAGTAATTTGAAAAAACTTCCCAAAGATAAAAATGAATAGCCTCCTAGATGATTTTAAAACCTATTTAAACTTGAAAGAACCTTGAAACTTTTGGAATTTCAATAAAACAATAAAGCATCTTTGAAGGGCAAAGATAATTAATTGAAAAATTTCTTCACTAATCATCTTTCCTTATATGTAGGATTAATTAAAAACACAAACCTGGTAATCCTGTTAGACCAATTATTAGCCCCATAGGTTATTTCTTATAAACTTTCTAAATGGCTTGTTGATATTTTGAGCTAATTGTTGGAAAAATTTCTAATTTTAATGTTAAAAACAACTTAGATTTAGTTGATAAATTAAGCACCTTGACTGATTTAAATGATTTCAATATGGTTAGTTTTGATGTTACCTTCTTGTTTACAAAAGTTCCAGTTGATGATTTATAAGTTCTTATCTGAAGAACGTTATACGATTTACCATTGCCAGTTCCTACTATCATTAAACTTATTAAACTTTGTATTGTTGATGCAAAATTTGTATTTAATGATGAGTTTTACACTCAAGTTTGGTATGGCAATGGAAATCCTCTTTCACCTGTTCTTATTAATTTATATATGGGATTTTGCAAACAAGATTCTTAACACAATCCTTCCCAATAGAGCTAAGTGGTATAGATATGTTGATGATCTTTGTGCTTATGCCTAAGAATGTAGACATAAACCATTTCCTTGTTAAATTAAATAGCTTAGCTCATTCTATAAATTTTACTGTTGAATTTGAATAAATAACTCTTCCCTTCCTAGATGTTTTTATTATTAAGGGTAACATTGACTTTAAATTTAAAATTTGCAGAAAACCTACAAATAATTGTTCTATGTAAAAGTTAGCACATAGAGGTTTTTCAGAAGTAGAGGTTAAGAAGTGGTGAAGTAATGTAAAAGAGAGCAAATGAGAGTGGGTGAAATTATCAACGAATTTTGTTGAAAATAAGAAAATGTTTTCGAGTGAGATTAATAAGTTGAGGAAGCCTAGGGTACGAATTGATTTGACAGTTAAAAAATAGGAAAGGAGAGTTATTAAATGGAGAGTTAGAGGTATCGGGAAGATGTAGGGAATATTTTGAGGAATTGTTAAATGTTGAAGATAGGGAAGCTGTGATTTCGTGTATAGGGCAAGGAGGAATAACATCTTGTAGGAGTGAGGAAGAGCCAGTTGTGAGTGTGGGGAAAGTTCGTGGGGCAGTAGGTAAAATGAAAGGGATTAAGGCAGCTGGGATTGATGGGATAAAGATAGAAATGTTAAAGACAGGTGGACATATAGTTTTGAAGTGGTTGGTGTTATTATTTAATAAATGTATGGAAGAGGGTAAAGTGCCTAGGTATTGGCAGAGAGCGTGCATAGATCCTTTGTGTAAAGGCAAAGGGGACAAAAGAGAGTGCAAAAATTGTAAGGGAATAAGTCTGTTGAGTATACCTGGTAAAGTGTATGGTAGAGTTATTATTGAAAGAATTAAGAGCAAGACGGAGAGTAGGATAGCAGATGAACAAGGAGGTTTAGGAAAGGTAGGGGGTGTGTAGACCAAGTGTTTACAGTGAAACATATAGGTGAACAGTATTTAGATAAGGGTAAAGAGGTTTTTGTGGCATTTATGGATTTGGAAAAGGCATATTACAGACAGGGTGGATAGGGGGGCAATGAGGCAGATGTTGCAGGTGTATGGAATAGGAGGTAGGTTAGTGAAAGCAGTGAAGAGTTTATACGAGGATAGTGAGGCTCAGGTTAGAGTATGTAGGAGAGAGGGAGATTATTTCCCAGTAAAAGTAGGCCTTAGACAAGGATGTGTGATGTCACCGTGGTTGTTCAATATAATTATAGATAGGGTTGTAAGAGAAGTGAATGGGGGGTCTTGGCAAGAGGTGGGGTTAAAAGATAAAAATCTAACACAAAGTGGGAGTTGTCAGCTGCTTTTGCTGATGACACTGTGCTTTGGGAGATTCTGAAGAGAAGTTGCAGAGGTTGGTGGATGAGTTTGATAGCGTATGTAAAAGAAGAAAATTAAAAGTGAATATGGGAAAGAGTAAGGTGATGAGGATAACAAAAAGATTAGGTGATGGAAGATTGGATATCAGATTGGAGGGAGAGAGTATGGAGGAGGTGAATGTATTCAGATATTTAGGAGTGGACGTGTCAGCAGATGGAAGAAGGATGAGGTGAATCATAGAATTGATGAGGGTAAAAGGGTAAATGGTGCACTTAGGAGTTCTGTGGAGACAAAGAACTTTGTCCGTCGTAGCAGAGAGGGGAATGTATGAGAGTATAGTTATACCAACACTCTTATATGGGTGTGAAGCATAGGTGGTTAATGTTGCAACAATGAGAAGGCTGGAGGCAATGGAGATGTCATGCCTGAGATCAATGTGTGGTGTGAATATAATGCAGCGAATTCGTAGTGTGAAAATTAGGAGAAGGTGCAGGATTACCAAGACTATTACCCAGAGGGCTGAGGAGGGGTTGTTGAGGTGGTTCGGACATGTAGAGAGAATGGAACAAAGTAAAATGACTACGAGGGTGTATAAATGTTTAGTGGAGGAAAGGCGGGGTAGAGGTTGGCCTAGGAAAGGTTGGAAGGAGGGGGTAAAGGAGGTTTTGTGTGCGAGGGGTTTGGACTTCCAGCAAGCATGCGTGAGCGTATTTGATAGGAGTGAATGGAGACAAATGGTTTTTAATACTTGACGTGCTGTTGGAGTGGAAGCAAAGTAACATTTATGAAGGATTCAAGAAACCGGCAGGCCGGACTTGAGTCCTGGTGATGGGAAGTACAGTGTCTGCACTCTGAAGAAGGGATGTTAAATGTTGCAGTTTTATAAATGTAGTGTAAGCATGCCTCTGGCAAGACAGTGATGGAGTGAATGATGATGAAAGTTTTTCTTTTGAGGTCCACCCTGCCTTGGTGGGAAACAGGATTGTTAATATAATATATATATATATATATATATATATATATATATATATATATATATATATATATATATATATATATATATATATACAAAAAAGATCCAGTAAACAGGTGATATCAAAATATGCAAGACAACCACTATGAAAAAAAAGGAATTCCAAGCGCTTTCGTGACTACTCACATTATCAAGGAACTATAACAGGAAACATGACAAGAAGGCTTATATAAGGGGTGAGACTACACCTCACAGTCACATCACACTAACAAAGATGATATTTTGTGCCTTATGCCTAAGAATGTAGATATAAACCATTTCCTTGTTAAATTAAATAGCTTAGCTCATTCTATAAATTTTACAGTTGAATTCGAAGTAAATAACTCATTGCCCTTCCTAGATGTTTTTATTATTAAGGGTAACATTGATTTTAAATTTTAAATTTACAGAAAACCTACAAATAATTGTTCCTATGTACACTATTACTCTTTACATCAAGATAGAGTTAAAGTGTCGGTTTTTTCTTCAATGTTTTTAAGAGCTTTACGTATTTGTAGTCCAGAGTTCATAGATGAAGAAATCTCTAAAATTTATGAAATAGCTAATGATTTAAAATACCGAGAAACATAATTGATAAATCTTTTAAAATAGCTAGGAATACTTTTTACAATCCAAAAGGGACAACCAACCTTATTCAACCAAAAATATGTTGGTTCTCCCTTACCATGAAAACGTGGTTGATATGCCTTCCTTTCTTAAAATTTTAATATCAAAGTTGTATTTAAAAATCTTGATACAGTAAAAAGACTTTTGATAAAAATTCCCCCCAAAATGCTGACGGATGTGTCTATAAGATTCCTGTAAAATATGCGATAAAGTTTATTATGGTCAAACTGGTAAAAGTCTTGAACTAAGATTAAAACAACATAAATATAGCATTAGAACTGGACAAGATTCTAATGCTCTATTTATTCATGTGAAGATTTTAACCATCCAATTGATTTTCAAAATGCTGAGAAGGTTGTATCAAGCAAGTCCATGGTTGAGAGAAATATAATAGAATCATGTTTCATTAAAAGCAGTTTTGAAAATAATATGAATATTTCTTTTGGTTTATATAAATTGGATTCATTTATAATTAATAAAATTTGGGAAGAATTTAATGATAAATTGGACTAATCTTAATTCTTGGGAAGAGTTTCAGGTCCTTTCTTATGTACCTCTTCACAGAGTCGTGAGATGTTACGCTACTGTGAGGTGTTGTCTTTGTTAGTGTGATGTGACTGTGAGGTGTAGTCTCGCCCCTTATATAAGCCTTCTTGTCATGTTTCCTGTTATAGTTCCTTGATAATGTGAGTAGTCACGAAAGCGCTTGGAATTCCTCTATTTTTTTCATAGTGGTTGTCTTGCATATATATATATATATATATATATATATATATATATATATATATATATATATATATATATATATATATATATATATATATATATATATATATATATTTTTTTTTTTTCAACAAGTCGCCCGTCTCCCACCGAGGCAGGGTGACCCAAAAGAAAGAAAATCCCCAAAAGAAAAAACTTTCATCATCATTCAACACTTTCACCACACTCAAACATAATCACTGTCTTTGCAGAGGAGCTCAGATACGACAGCTGAGAAAAGTCCCTCCCAGCTGTCACTATCTCAGACCCCTCCTTTAAAGTGCAGGCATTGTACTTCCCATTTCCAGGACTCAAGTCCAACTAAATCAATTAACTGGTTTCCTGAATCCCTTCACACAATGTTACCCTGCTCACACTCCAACAGATCGTCATGTCCCAAAAACCATTCGTCTCCATTCACTCCTATCTAACACGCTCACACATGCTTGCTGGAAGTCAAGCCCTTGCCCACAAAACCTCCTTTACCCCTTCCTCCAACCTTTTCTAGGACGGCCCCTACCCGCCTTCCTTCCCTACAGATTTATACGCTCTCCGAGTCATTCTACTTTGATCCATTCTCTCTAAATGACCAAACCACCTCAACAACCCCTCTTCAGCCCTCTGACAAATACTTTTAGTAACTCCACACCTTCTCCTAATTTCCACATTCCGAATTTTCTGCATAATATTTACACCACACATTGCCCTTAGACATTACATCTCCACTGCCTCCAGCCTCCTCCTCGCTGCAGCATTTGGAACCCATGCTTCGCACCCATATAAGAGTGTTGGTACCACTATACTTTCGTACATTCCCTTCTTTGCCTCCATGGATAACGTTTTTTGTCTCCACAGATACCTCAATGCACCACTCACCTTTTTTTCTTCATCAATTCTATGGTTAACCTCATCCTTCATAAACCCATCCGCTGACACATCAACTCCCAAATATCTGAAAACATTTACTTCTTCCATAATCCCTCTCTCCAATGTGATATCCAATTTTTCTTTATTTAAATCGTTTGATACCCTCATCACCTTACTCTTATCTATGTTCACTTTTAACTTTCTACCTTTACACACTCTCCCAAACTCGTCCACTAACCTTTGCAACTTTTCTTTAGAATCTCCCATAAGCACAGTATCATCAGCAAAAAGTAACTGTGTCAACTCCCATTTTTCATTTAATTCTCCATAATTTAATCCACCCCTCTCCCCAACACCCTAGCATTTACTTCTTTTACAACCCCATCTATAAATATATTAAACAACCATGGTGACATTACACAACCCTGTCTAAGACCTACTTTTACCGGGAAGTAATCTCCTCTCTCTACACACCCTAACCTGAGCCTCACTATCCTCATAAAAACTCTTTACAGCCTTCAGTAACTTACTACCTATTCCATACACTTGCAACATTTGCCACATTGCTCCCCTATCCACTCTATCATATGCCTTTTCTAAATCCATAAATGCAATAAAAACTTCTCTACCTTTATCTAAATACTGTTCACATATATGCTTCACTGTAAACACTTGATCTACACATCCCCTACCCACTCTAAAGCCTCCTTGCTCATCTGCAATCCTACTCTCTGTCTTACCTCTAATTCTTTCAATAATAACCTGCCATACACTTTACCTGGTATACTCAGTAAACTTATTCCCTATAATTTTTACACTCTCTTTATCCCTTCCCTTTATATAAAGGAACTATACATGCTCGCTGCCAATCCCTAGGTACCTTCCCTCTTTCATACATTTATTAAACAAAAATACCAACCACTCCAGCACTATATCCCCCTGCTTTTAACATTTCTGTCATGATTCCGTCAATTCCAGCTGCTTTACCCCCTTGCATTCTACGTAATGCCTCACGCACCTCCCCACACTCACATCCTGCTCTTCTTCACTCCTAAACGATGTTGTACCTCCCTGGCCAGTACATGAAATTATCGCCTCCCTCTTTTCATCGACATTTAAAAGTTCCTCAAAATATTCCCGCCATCTACCCAATACCTCCAGCTCCCCATCTACTAACTCCCTTACTCTGTTTTTAACTGACAAATCCATTCGTTCCCTAGGCTTTCTTACCTTGTTTATCTCACTCCAAAAATTTTCTTGTTTTCAGCAAAATTTCTTGACAGAGCCTCTCCCGTTCTTTCATCCGCTCTTCTTTTGCACTCTCTCACCACTCTCTTCACCTTTCTTTTACTCTCCATATCTCTGCTCTTCTACTAACACTTCTGTTTTGTAAAACCTCTCATAAGCTACCTTTTTCTCTTTATCACACCCTTTACTTCTTCATTCCACCACTCACTCCTCTTTCCTCCTGCACCCACCCTCCTATAACCACAAACTTCTGCCCCACATTCTAATACTGCATTTTAAAACTATCCCAACTCTCTTCAACCCCCACTACTCCTACTTGCACTAGCCCACCTTTCTGCCAATAGTTGCTTATATCTCACCCTAACTTCCTCCTCCTTAGTTTATACACTTTTACCTCTCTTTACTTGCTGTTGCCATTTTCCTTTTGTCCCATCTACCTTTTACTCTAACTGTAGCTACAACCAAATAATGATCTGATATATCCGTTGCCCCTCTATAAACATGTACATCCTGAAGCCTACTCATCAACCTTTTATCCACCAATACATAATCCAACAAACTACTTTCCTTACGTGCTATATCATACCTTGTATATTTATTTATCCTCTTTTTCATCAAATATGTATTACTTATTACCAAACCTCTTTCTACACATAGCTCAATTAATGGCTCCCCATTTACATTTACCCTTGGCACCCCAAATTTACCTACTACTCCATCCACACCATTTTTACCCACTTTAGCATTAAGATCCCCAACCACAATTACTCTCTCACTTGGTTCAAAACTCCCCACACACTCACTCAACATTTCCCAAAATCTCTCTCTCTCCTCTACACTTCTCTCTTCTCCAGGTGCATAAACACTTACTATAACCCACTTTTCACATCCAACCTTTATTTTACTCCACATAATCCTTGAATTTATACATTTATATTCCTTCTTTACCTGCTATAACTGATTATTCAACATTATTGTCACTCCTTCTTTAGCTCTAACTCTATTTGAAACCCTGATCTAATCCCATTTATTTCTCCCCACTGAAACTCTCCTACCCCTTCAGCTTTGTCTCACTTAAAGCCAGGACATCCAGCTTCTTTTCATTCATAACATCTACAATCATCTCTTTCTTATCATTCGCACAACATCCACGCACATTCAAACATCCCACTTTGACGATTTTCTTCTTCTTCTTTTTAGTAAGCTATACAGGAAAAGGGTTACTAGCCCATTGTTCCCGGCATTTTAGTTGACTTTTACAACACGCATGGCTTACGGAGGAAAGATTCTTATTCCACTTCCCATGGATATGAAAGGGAAAAGCAATAAGAACAAGAACTATTAAGATAAAATCAAAGAAAACTCAGATGAGTGTGTATACAATAAACGTGTACTATATATATATATATATATATATATATATATATATATATATATATATATATATATATATATATATATATATATATATATATATATATATATATATATAAATCACAGTACGTAAGTGTTCCTGATTTTGTGGGCAAACTAAAAAATTTCTGAAGGGTAAAATTCCTCAACGTAAATTGTAATAATAAAAGGAACAAATGTCGTTAGCAGCTATTGTTAACAATAGCTGACGTGAAAACAAGGAATTATTCAGATTACAAGATATTGCTTAAGAATAACCATCAGAAAAAAACAAAGTAAATCATTGAGTTTTTCCCCATGAAAGCCTTGAACTTCTTGTGCACAGGGTCAGTAAGGATGCACGTACGCTGTTCACCACTAGTTTTGAATAATTTAATCCCTAGATTAGGGATTATTGTAAACTCTCAGTGTATGTACTCTGGGAGATACACACCTCGGTGTGTATTCCCTTCAACGAAAATGTAACATAGTGCACCGTTTAAATTTCTGAAGAAGCATTGCAAAATATATATTTTCTCTAATATATGTATTATTATTTTTTTTTTATTATTTTTTTTTATTATTATTTTTTTATTATTATTTTTTTATTATTATTAATTGCTGTTATTATTATTATTATTTTTATTATTAATATTATTTTACTATTATTATTATTATTATTATTATTATTAATATTATTTTACTATTATTATTATTATTATTATTATTAGTAGTAGTAGTAGTAGTAGTAGTATTAATATTATTATTATTAATATTATTATTATTAGTAGTAGTCGTATTATTATTATTTTTATTTTTATTATTTTTATTATTATTATTATTATTATTATTATTATTATTAATATTATTATTAGTAGTAGTAGTCGTATTATTATTATTATTATTATTATTTTTAATATTTTTATTATTATTATTATTATTATTATTATTATTATTATTATTATTATTATTATTATTATTATTATTATTAATATTATTATTATTACAAGGAAACTTGTAACCCGTAAATGTCATATTGTTTTTTGGGAATGGAGAGAGAATAGAATAGAAGGGAGGGGGAATTAACAATAATGTTTGATCTGAGGAAGGGATTAACAATAATGTTTGATCCGAGGAAGGGATTAACAATAATGTTTGATTCGAGGAAGGAGCAAAAAGTACCGTTAACCTTGATCAAGAGCCTTCCACCAGCATCAGGGCCCTCCCCCCAAACCCACTCCTTCCTCCCCTTCGAGCACAAATTTACCCAAAACAAACTAAAACAGTGTGTGTGTGTTTGTGTTTTTTTAACACGAAGAATCTGCACTCGGCCTCGCCCAACATTTCCATTCAAAGCTTTATTCACAATGTCAAGTGGATAATGGTCTGGTAATTACCCCTTAAGTGGAACTTCAAACTGCCGCTCAACACTTGCAATAATCCTCATTAGTCACTGAAGAGCCTCGTTTGCATTAGAGGCCAAACAACCCAATTACGTGTGTCCAATTAGTTCGTGACTTGCAGTTTGTGATTATTGCTAATTCTTGTTCCATTTGCGTTAGCGCCGCTTGAAAAATGAGCAAATTATGTGATAATTGGCTACTGGATAGAAGTTATATTATGAATAACTACATAGTGGGAATTATAGTTTATGTAATTACGAGACAGAAATTGTGACATATTTAACTAAAAGATAGAAATTATGTGATATATAACAGAGATTACGTGACATGTTTCTACGGGACAGAAATTATGTGATATGGGGCTACGATATGGAAATTATGTGATATATAGACACGGGTAAAAAATAATTTTATAAATGGCTAAGAGACAGCCATTACTGTCATGTCTGTCTTGACTAAGGTTGCCTCACTTCCCTCTCCCAACTCCCAATTTTTGAGAATTAACAAATCCCGGAGTCGCAAGACACGTTTGCACTCATCAAGTAATTTACTAAGAAAATATTTGGTCACCGGATACGTGTGTTGTACCTATAATAGTTCCAACTTTAATCAGTCTTGTTCTCGAAGTAATTGATCATTAAAGAGAGAGTCAGCTTACAATAATTGGTAAACGAATGTTAGCTATACAGGAAATTACTCTATTCCCTTTCCGTAGCTTCATTCATTAGGTACCTTTTAGCTCTCTTCCGGAATTGGCTCATACTTGGACAGGCTTTGACACGTTGAAATATTCTGCATTTCTGCTGTTGGTCTGAAGAATATAATCCTTCGTTGAGAGGTGTTTTGAGGCCTGGGAAGGTATGAAGGTAATATTTTCATCTACTGGGACAATAATTGAGGATATTTTCTTCAACGTTTTTAATAAATTAGTACCAGCGGTTAACCATTAATCAACTTCCCTTCCTAGATATTTAGATTATTAAAGAGGCATAACCAGTTATAATAAATTCTATACAGAAAACTAACACACTTTGCTAATTAATTTCATTATTTTAGTCATCATCAGGTTAAGATAAGCAATTAATTAAGTCTTTTTTTTATTAATAATATCTTTATTTACTACAAGTACATGTACATGGTATACAGTCCTAGCTGACATCAGTGACATACTACTATATATAAAGTCCCTTGTTATGCTGAGCATTTCGGGCAGATTAGGTCAGTGTCCTATAATGCGACTCACACCAGTCGACTAACACCCAGGTACCCATTTTACTGATGGGTGAACATAGACAAAGAAACACGCCCAATGTTTCTGCCCTGGCTGGGAATCGAACCCAGGCCCTCGCCGTGTGAAGCGAGAGCTTTAGCCACCAGACCACCAGAGCCCACCAAAGCCCATTGCACTACGAATCTGTAGTCCCATCCATTTAGACCAAGAAAATGATGTTATCAGGAAAATATTCAAGGCTTTAGGATATCCTGATCAGTTTATACAAGCTGGTTAACGACGACGACCCCACAAGAAACTCTACACTACATAATAACAAAGAGAAGATACAGTTGGTGGTGCACTATCTTCAAAGGAAAGCACAGATATAAATTAAATTATATATATATATATATATATATATATATATATATATATATATATATATATATATATATATATATATATGTCGTGCCGATTAGGTAAAACTGGTCAATTAGCAAGAACTCATCTAAAATTAAGTATTTTCTAAAATTTTCTCTTATACGTTTAAAGATATATTTTTTTCATTTATGTTAATGTAAGAATTTATAATTTTGTACCAAGAGAAACTTTGAAAACCTACCTAACCTTATTACAACAAGCGCAATTTAAATTAGCCTAACCCAGCTAAATATATTTTAGATACGTTAACATTTATTTAATAATAAACAAACACAATGAAATATATTTTTTTCGTTATGTTCAGAAGGATTTTGGCGAAATTATTGCATACACAAATTTTCACTTGTCTTATATGGCAAGTTGAGCGTTGCTATTTAAGCCAAAATCGCAAGTTTTACCTAATCGGCACGACATATATATATATATATATATATATATATATATATATATATATTTTATTACATAATATGGTACAAAAGATTTGAGAGATACATTGTTGATATAAAGATGGCATATACAGTACACGAGGTGAGAGATACATGTCTAGTACATATTGTTACATCTTTGTCACTGATTATAATGCGAAAATCTCATCCAGCTCTTCCGAGCTGGTGCGCGTGCCCAGAATACAGCATGCATTACCCCTCTGAACAGCAGCGCTGAGTCGCTGGAACAGAAAACTAGCTGCCCTGGGATCCCTAGTTACCCTGTTGAGTCTTTTGCCCAGCTCCTTGAGGAACTTAGATGCACTCTTTCCCCATGAGCCAAGGGTCTCTGAGCCTATGGGAACAAACATATAATGATGGGCAAGTTCTCCATATTTTCTCGACTTCTGGGACTCCCTGAAGGTGGCAGCAGCCCCTCCTTCCTCCCTGGTGTACTGGAGATAGGTATCAGCCAAGGTAGATGCACATGTGTAGTCCCACACCATCTGCTTGCCGTCTGTCCAGGCTTGAAGGGTGATACCATCTGGACGCTTTTGGTTGCCATCAGATCTGCATAGTTGGGGTGGTTCCTTACTGCTGGGCATCCGGCTGTTGTGAGGCTCCTCTTGATAATGTTATTAACCTCTTCATGTCTTGCAATCTTTCCCTCGGATTTACGACACACAAGACCATGGTACCCGAATCGGTCTGCTGCTTCACTGCCACAAATACACCTGTGTTCGGCGAGAATAGGGGCGGCAAGTCGAAGGGCAACACCAATGCGGATGGTCTGTGGGTCGAGGCGTGTGCCAAGGCTGGAGTTGGGAACAGCCAAAAGAAAGTCCCTGCATGAGGAGCTCTCACTGCAAGTAGGCGGGCTCTATCCTTCCCTGACACACTCTGAAGCATTGCTGAGGCTATATTCTCTACTATTGGGCCATCCCAGTGCGACTGTTTGTAGTTGTTGGGGGAGCAGGCCTGGTTTCAGAGCCTGTTAGGTTATCCCAGATCCTGGCTCCATCAACGAACTTTTGGTCATGGATTCCAATCGTGTCCCTAAGATGTTCAGGAGAATTGCTGCTACAAGCCCTCTGGATGCAATGCATGAAGACAGGAAAGCAGGTAGAGCAATCTGAGATGACTTGCGGACACCAATGCCTCCTAGTCTGACTGGGAGTGTAGCTTGGTCCCACTGCCCATCTTCTAGAGTAAGGTTAAGTACTTTAGTAAAGATCTGCCTCAGGATACTGTCATATTCGTGCAGTATAGGATTATCATATGAAGGAGCACATCTTAGGAAATATGTCAACCTGGGCAGACTCAAGCATTTTGTGAGATATCGTGCCGATTAGGTAAAACTGGTCAATTAGCAAGAACTCATCTAAAATTAAGTCCTTTCTAAAATTTTCAATAATACATTTAAAGATATATTTTTTTCATTTATGTTAATGTAAGAATTTATAATTTTGTACCAAGAGAAACTTTGAAAACCTACCTAACCTTATTACAACAAGCACAATTTAATTTAGCCTAACCCAACTAAATATATTTTAGATACGTTAACATTAATTTAATAATAAACAAACACAATGAAATACATTTTTTTCGTTATGTTCCGAATGATTTTGGCGAAATTATTGCATACACAAATTTTCACTTGTCTTATATGGCAAGGTGAGCGTTGCTATTTAAGCCAAAATCGCAAGTTTTACCTAATCGGCACGACATATATATATATATATATATATATATATATATATATATATATATATATATATATATATATATATATATATATATATATATATATATATATATATAATGTCGTTAATGTAAGATTTATAATTTTGTACCAAGAGAAACTTTGAAAACCTACCTAACCTTATTACAACAAGCACAATTTAATTTAGCCTAACCAACTAAATATATTTTAGATACGTTAACATTAATTTAATAATAAACAAACACAATGAAATATATTTTTTCGTTATGTTCAGAATGATTTTGGCGAAATTATTGCATACACAAATTTTCACTTGTCTTATATGGCAAGGTGAGCGTTGCTATTTAAGCCAAAATCGCAAGTTTTACCTAATCGGCACGACATATATATATATATATATATATATATATATATATATATATATATATATATATATATATATATATATATATATATATATATATATGTCGTGCCGATTAGTAAAACTTGCGATTTTGGCTTAAATAGCAACGCTCACCTTGCCATATAAGACAAGTGAAATTTGTGATGCAATAATTTCGAAAATCATTCTGAACATAACGAAAAATATATTTCATTGTGTTTGTTTATTATTAAATTAATGTTAACGTATCTAAAATATATTTAGTTGGGTTAGGCTAAATTAAATTGCTCTTGTTGTAATAAGGTTAGGTAGGTTTTCAAAGTTTCTCTGTACAAATTATAAATTCTTACATTAACATAAATGAAAAAAATATATCTTTAAACGTATAAGAGAAAATTTTAGAAAGGACTTAATTTTAGATGAGTTCTTGCTAATTGACCAGTTTTACCTAATGGGGGAGCGGGAGACCTGGCGGGGAACTATGGGGGGTTGCTGTGGGGGTGGGGTATGTGATGAGTTGGATGTGTGTGTATGTGTGTGTGTGTGTGTGTACTCACCTAGTTGTACTCACCTAGTTGTTGTTGCAGGGGTCGAGACATAGCTCCTGGCCCCGCCTCTTCACTGGCCGCTACTGGGTCACTCTCCCTGTGCCATGAGCTTTATCATACCTCTTCTTAAAGCTATGTATGGAACCTTCCTCCACTACATCGCTTCCTAAACTATTCCACTTCCCGACCACTCTGTGACTAAAGAAATACTTCCTAACATCTCTGTGATTCATCTGAATCTTCAACTTCCAACTGTGTCCCCTTGTTGCTGTGTCCCATCTCTGGAACATTCTGTCTCTGTCCACTTTGTCAATTCCTCTCATTATCTTATATGTTGTTATCATGTCCCCCCTGTCTCTCCTGTCCTCCAGTGTCGTCAGGTCGATTTCCCTTAACCTCTCCTCGTAGGACATACCCCTTAGCTCCGGGACTAGTCTTGTTGCAAACCTTTGCACTTTCTCTAGCTTCTTTACGTGCTTGGCTAGGTGTGGGTTCCAAACTGGTGCTGCATACTCCAGTATGGGCCTAACGTACACAGTGTACAGGGTCCTGAACGATTCTTTATTAAGATGTCGGAATGCTGTTCTTAGGTTTGCTAGGCGCCCATATGCTGCAGCAGTTATTTGGTTGATGTCCAGATCCCTTTGTAGTTCTGCCTGGTCCTCGTCCGATTGAATTCTTCTCAACAACTTCAGATCATCTGCAAACAGGGACACTTCGGAGTCTATTCCTTCCGTCATGTCGTTCACAAATACCAGAAACAGCACCGGTCCTAGGACTGACCCCTGTGGAACTCCACTCGTCACAGGCGCCCACTCTGACACCTCGCCACGGACCATGACTCGCTGATGTCTTCCTGACAGGTATTCCCTGATCCATTGTAGTGCCTTCCCTGTTACCCCTGCCTGGTCCTCCAGCTTCTACACTAATCTCTTGTGTGGAACTGTGTCAATGTGCATGTGTGTGTGTATGTGTGTGTGTGTGTGTGTGTGTTTGTGTGTGTGTGTGTGTGTGTGTGTGTGTGTTTGTGTGTGTGTGTGTGTGTGTGTGTGTGTGTGTGTTGTGTGTGTGGTGTGTGTGTGTGTGTGTGTGTGTGTTCTAATTCAAAAAGACATGGGCAACAGCAGCTATCATATCTGTTACCAAAAAATAATGCATTCGAATGTAACGGAAAAGACAAATAAAAAAAAGGAAAAAATAATTAAAATCAGGGGGGAAAAAAGTGAAAAAATAATTACCAACTGAATTTTTCCTGATTACATTTTTCGTGTTTATTTTTCTTTCTTGGGGTAATTAAAAAAAAAAAGTTGTGGCGTGGGAGAAATTAATCATTAGACATGTGATTGAAAAACTAAACTCACTTTATTTGAAAAAAAAAATCACATATCTATAAAGGAGAAAAAGATGCATAAGCGAAATGTCTGAGTCAGAAATACTGCAACAGCAATGAAAACATCAACAAGATTCATGGTATTAATTTAAAAGAAGTTATATATATATATATATATATATATATATATATATATATATATATATATATATATATATATATATATATATATATATATATATATATATTACTCAATTAGCGTATGTATGTGTGTGTGTATGATCATACTGAATGACAGAAAAGAAGTGGAACAGAGGTAATGATGCAAAATATGTATAAGGATGGTATTCTAATTAAGAGAACTGAGTATAAGTATTTGTGTATGCATGGTAACTTATCTACCAACTGTGTGAGAGTGCTAAATATACATTACACAGTATAATTAGCTTTCTGGGATATGCGAATGGCTGGAGTAAAAAAAATAGCTGATACTTATGAGTAGCATCTTGGATAGGGCAGGATTTTTTAATTAGCTGAGGCAGGATAACAGCCTCTAATATACCTTTGAGAGGGCAGGAATAATAGCATCCTCATAGATGGTAGTATACCTTTGACAGGGCAGTAATAACAGCATTCTCATAGATGGTAGTATACCTTTGACAGGGCAGTAATAACAGCATCCTCATAGATAGTACTATACCTTTGAGAGGGCAGGAATAACAGCATCCTCATAGATGGTACTATACCTTTGAGAGGGCAGGAATAACAGCATCCTCGATACTTTAAAATGTGCTGAGGTAGGACGACAACCTCCTTAGTGCTGAACTTGAGAATGAGCTCTGGGTAGATACTAGCATTCTCTGGGAAGAGATAGGAGGGACTATACCTTCAATAGAGCCGAGCGTGAAAATGGTTTGAAGCAGGCTAGCAATATCCTTGGAGGTAGAGGTATGCATTAGATAGAGTTGGTAGAGGTATGCATTAGATAGAGTTGGTAGAGGTATGCATTAGATAGAGCTAGAAGGACTGCTCTTACACTGTGCATATTCACTCTGAAAAATAAATAAAGTTGAGCGTGTCCCTTTTAACAAAATAACAATTCAATGCCAATCGTTAGAAAAATCTACTTCAGTGAAAAAAATACAACTCTAGAGATGTATATTTCACACTGAATATGTATACTGAGAGTTTAATTTAATACTTATTTTAGGGATTAAAATTTTCTTGACTAGTGGTGATCAGGTGACATGCAGGCAGCCTTAATGACCCTCGTGTAGTTGATTAGCTTTAACCCAGGATAACCAACCAACCAAATGAGCAAATATTAATCTTCGTGCTCAAGATAAAGGGCCTGCATTTGGCGAGATAACGTTTAGCTCTAGGTAGAGCTCTACCATTTTATCCATCCTGCCTCTCAGGTTGAGAAGTGACCTTGATGATCATAACATTGCCCAGAAATATAGAATATAAGTCACAATATCGTGGCTGGAATTGTATTAAGCCACAATAACGTCGCTAGAACAATTCCAAATTTACTCACAACACCGTTTCTAGAAGACTTCGGAACTAACCCTTAATACAATTCAATGCTGACCCTGAATACGTAGGCAGAACAATTCAAAACTAACCCTCATTACCGTGGCTAGAACAATTCAACATTAACCTTCAGTACCGTGGCTGGAACAATTCAAAACTAACCCTCAATACCGTGACTGAAACAGTTCGAAACTAACCCTCAATACCGTGATTGGAACAATTCAAAACTAACCCTCAATACCGTGACTGGAACAATTCAAGACTAACCCTCAATACCGTGACTGGAACAATTCAAGACTAACCCTCAATACCGTGACTGGAACAAATCACCCAAGTCACAATACCGTGGCTGAAAGAATTCATAAGTCATAATTGGCGGGTACAATTCACAACTATCTCACAGTTTAGAGAGGAAACTTAAAATAGACGACCTTTCGCTCCCTCCTTGTCCATTTCGAGCAAGTCATTTTTAAGCAGATATTTTTGTTTTTGCCATTTTGTCCTTTCACGCCACTTTTCCTGACATTACTCTGTTTTGCCCTTCTCTCTCATATTATTTCTAACTGCTAATTTTCACTATTTCCCCTCTCCTCATCCTTGCCTACCTGTTTCCCCTTGCTCTTACTTAATTCCTGTTTATTCTTCCCTCAGCATTCCTTCATTCTTCATTATTCCTTTCCCATTTTTTTCTACTGCTTACTTTCTTCTTCTCTCATCTTTTTTTGTTCTTCCCTTATCCATCCCTCTGACTTCTCCTTCCTCTACTTACCTCCCTTCTTTCCTTCCTTCCTTCTATCCTTCTTTCCTTCCTTCCTTCCTTCCTTCTTCCATCTTCCCCTCACCTGTTTCCTTACCTCCTTTCCTTCCTCTATTTCTCTTCCATCTTCTCTGTTATTCTCCTCCCTTCCTCCTTCTTCCTTCCTTTAGACTCCCCTCTTCTATCTTCCCCTCCCTTCTTTCCTTTCATTTTCCCTTCCCTTCTTTCTCTTCCTTCTTCCCTTCCCTTCTTCCATTTCCTTCTTCTCTTTCCTTCACTTTCCTTCTCCTCTCCTTCTTACTACCATTAACGTTGTTACGAAAATAATCAGAAATTAATGTGTTGTTGGCTTTCAATAGTCTCATGAAAGGGCAGGTGATGAAAGGGATGCCAGAATGGGGCGGAGGGGATAGAAGAAGAGGGACGGGATGGGGAATGGAAGGATGAGGAAGGGGATGAAGGATGGATAAGGGAGAGGGGGTGAAGGTGCGAGAGGAGGGGGGAATAATGAGGCTAAGAAAGAAGGGAGTGGAAGAAGACGAATGGGTTAAAAGGGAGATGGATGGGAATAGAGGGATTGAAGGAGGAGGTGAGGGTGAGTAGGATAGGGAGAGCGAGGGATGTAAGCACTATCCTAACCACAGCCTCAACTATCACAACCACTACTGCCTTAGTTACTACCTCAGCTCCTCCATCGAACCCCATCTCAACTACCATCTCAACTACCATCTCAACAACTACCTTAACTAACCCCCCTCAACCACTACCTTAGCCAACCCCTTCAACCACCACCTTAACTACCAACCACAATCAATCTCGCCAATCACGTGTGGAGGGGAGAGGGAAGGAAAAGCGAAGAGTAAGCAAATTTTTATTACCCCCAGTCCCTTAGCCAAGATTAAATTCCCTTGTCTCTGGCGTTTTCATGGTCAGGGGAGGTTGAGGGGAAGGGGGAGAGGCTCCCTTTGTTGACCACTCCTCCCTTCACCACCAACCCCCCATCCCCTAGAGCCAAGCTTAATGGGATCAATTATAGACATTTTGAATAATATGTCCTGTTATAGACATCTTAAATTATAGGACATGTTGCATTCTCAGTCATTCTCATTTAACATTATGTTACTTATTAGTCACCAAGAAAACCAGCTACTGCAGATTCCATATTATTGTCAACATTTTAATGTAGAATGGAAGAAAATGTGTAGCAACGGCGTCATGTTGGACGGTTACGTCTCGTGTGGTACAATGATAACCACAACACAAACGAAATACATATGTACTATACATATATTTTGCAAACATTTTCGATACGTGGTCATGGTATAGTATAATAGCACATAAAAAGAGCGCAAAAGGAGTAAATGGAAAAGTTACAGATATTTTTTTTTCTATTTCCTAAGAAATCGGACGTAAAGAGCAATAGTTTGCAAAATATAATCAGAGGCTGCAACGATGAAGAGCTGTGTTCCTCAAGGTATAGTACTCGCCCCTATTCTCTTTCTCATTCTTATATCAGACACAGACAGAACCCTAAGCACTATATCAGCCTTTGCGGAAATTACATGAGTGACATCCATTGAGAGCAAATCGCCAAGGAGGCCACAGAAATCAATATGATGTTCATTAAGGACAAATTTCAGTTACTGTATTACGGAAAAATTAAAGAAGAAAAACTGGAATGAAGTAAAAGACAAATTCCAACCACTTAACACAGCTGAGGAGGAACCTCAGGGTCTGAAGAGTGTTAATATCGGATCTTACATGCAAGGGTAGCAACAGTGTCTTCACAAACACAGTAAAACTCTAGACTGAAATGTTGCTACAGCCCTTTTAAAGGCACTCAAAATTGCTGTTCCTAGAATGTATAGAAAACCATGTAAATAAATGGTTAAGAGAACCGACAGAATGATGAATTAGACACTTGTGCAACACTTGGGTATCTTAAGTGTGGCAACGTTTCGCCAACCATTCTTCTCTGCTTTGGACTGAGGAAGCCACTGGTTGGCGAAACGTTTACACAATAAAAATACCCAAGAGTTGCACAATTGTCTAATTCATCATAGAAAACCATCTCTGCCCGTATAAATTAGTTACTCACCCGAATTATTTCGAATGCTTGAAGTCCCTTGAACTGTAAACTTTGTAACACATCCGACAAAGATACAACATAATTTACACCAGGAATATTCTGGATGAAACACTGCCAAATCTTCACACCGAAATTACTTTTTATGAGAGTATGAGGCTTGGTGGATGCTAAGAGTACACTAATAGTTAACTCAATAAGTGCAAAGGGGCCAAGACTTTTCAACACTCTCTCATCACATACTCGTATAAGGAAAATTGCAAATGACCCAAGAGGAAAATGGAGAAGTTCCTCAAGTTAGTTCCTGAAGTCCACTGTTAGTGACTACGGTGGATTGCGTGAGGCTAACACCAGCAACCTGGTTGATCAGTATTATTATGTTTATGGGAGTATCATTAAAACTGTAGAAGTCATAGAACACAGGGTAACGGAAGGCAACTCGTGCAATTCAAAGAAGGAATGGACTGGTCCAAACCCTGGCATCAAGAGTCCCTCACCGGCATCAAGGCGCTACCCTCGAGAGGCGTGATTGATCAGACAATCTAGCAGGAAGACCGGGCCACGGGGACTGTGACCCTCGAAATCATCTTCAGGTAACCTGTTAGGTCTAATCCTGAACGGTTTATATCATAGGACTAATAATAGGCTTTTATATAACCATTCTAATTACACACATTTTTACGTCATAAGCCTAATTATTGACAAATATATCACGAGTGGGTTATGTCTCGTGGTTAGTTTTGAAATATAGTAATGGTTGAGAGAAATCTGTGTGAAAAATAATCGTTTTTACATTGCGTCAGATCATTGAAAACTTCCAAGAGAAGTACAGATGTCCAACTTACAAACTGATTGCATTACTGGTGTTCCAACTAACAAACTAATTATTTCTTAGACAATAAGAGAATTATGACGAACAGAACAAGATTTTTTTTTTTTTTTTTTTTTTTTTTTTTTTTGGGTGGGGAGGGGAATGCTTCACTCTGTGAAGAGTTTTCTCGACTCATGAGCTTTTTACACAAAGTGAAATGTTTTCCCCAGTACAATCTTGTTCTACAGCGCGTGTCTATGCTTCACTATTGTTGGCAGTGCATCATTTAGATCCAACATGTACACTTGGGCTTCTGGCTGCCTTCGTTCTCATTACTGTCGCTTGTGAGAGATTTGGTCCCCTGTGACAACACCATAGTCACGCCAGACTAACCAGTGGTCATGTTATGACTGGTTGCTATGTACCACTCTGCCGTTTCAACTGGAGGCCGTCATGACAAAAAACATGCGCTTTCCGACAGATATTGCAACAAGCTGAAAGCCATGTATTCACGTGATGAGAGCGTCAGTTTTCAACGTTTGGTGAATATTGCATCATCGGTGTGTTTACCTGACAGCTGTTACATCGACGTATCTCCATCTTCACTTACGTATATTTATATAACGTTAGGTTACTTTTAGGTCAGGTTAGGGTACGTTAGTCTACGTTTCAATAGAGTACTTAAAGTTAGAGTAGACTAAGTCAAGCAAGTCTGCAGGCCGCATAATTACGAGATTCAAGCACCTTTTAATCATTTCGATCAATCTGCACTTTATTTACCACCTTAAATGTACACTTTGTACCTCGGTCAATAATTTGAAGGGCAAAATATTTCTGGGAGTTGGTTAGAAGTTGAAGACTAGAGAGTACTGGTGGGGTGGTCCACTGCAGTGACAGGTCAGAAAGGAAAGTTGAGTTTGAAGGCTTATATATGCAAGATGTATACAACATTCGTTGTACAACTATGATGATCTAGTAAGGTAAGATAAAATTAACCTAACCTGGCTGAGAGTGACAAATGTTTTCACATGATGTGCCACCAAAGTGGCTAGTTTATTATGCATCTCATGTCCATTCCCCGGACGACAGCGCAAGAGCATATGGATTCACAAAAGGCCTAGGAACTAGGCCCCAAAAGGGTTTACAGGAGTTCATCTGGATTTATATCCACGGTTCTTATCTGTTACAAGCAAATTTAGAAAATTTGTTTAATGTGTCTGGTATCTTATTTTTATTAATAAGATATCTTGACATATCACATTGGTTAACCATACATTATGTTCTAATTAGAGAACAGGTTGCACTAGAGGTTCTGTGATAGAACGCAGCTCTAGGTCGTGTATTGGCCGTGAATCCTCTGTAAGCTTCCTAATTGTAACAGTCGAGCATATATTGACCATAATTTTTGTTTATCAGGGTTCGTAATTCTAGGAGTCTGGCATGTATTGGCTATGAATTTTTGACACATTTCAGCATGATATTTACTACTTACATAACATTCATTAGCGTCCCTAATACCATGCTGATTTACAAATGCGTCTAATTACCACATAAATCCATTCGTCGTTGTAGGTAAACGACAACGATCCGAAATACGAAATCAGGTAAATGAAGTCGCGCTCGGAAGTTCTGCCTTCCCATCAACATAAATGAAGCCAGTTTTAAAAGTATCGTACTTGAATCTAAATAAATGAAGCCAGACTTGGAAGTTCTGTACGAGTGCATCTGTTACTGGGTTCACTCTGTGTATGTGTGTGTGTCTTTTGCATAATTTGAAGTGAATGTAGTTCCTGGAACCCGAACAGTTGTTTATATAAATAATTATGGGGGAAAGTGAAAGAAGCCAAGGAGGTAGAAACAGATCACTGTCGGAGGGTGACGGTGAGCTCAGAAGTATGAGGTGTTCTTCACTAGGAGGTAACCTCTTACGTAATAGTTATATAATTAATTAATTTTATTTTTTATTAACATATCGGCCGTTTCCCACCAAGGCAGGGTGACCCGAAAAAGAAAAACTTTCATCATCCTTCACTCCATCACTGTCTTGCCAGAGGCATTCTTACACTACAGTTATAAAACTGCAACATTTAACATCCCTCCTTAAGAGTGTAGGCACTGTACTTCCCATCTCCAGGACTCAAGTCCGGCCTGCCGGTTTCCCTTAATCCCCCCCCCATAATTGTTACTTTGCTTTCACTCCAACAGCACTTAAAGTATTAAAAAACATTTGTCTCCATTCACTCCTATCAAATACGCTCATGCATGATTACTGGAAGTCCAAGCCCCTCGCACACAAAACCTCCTTTACCCCTTCCTCCAACCTTTCCTAGGCCGACCCCTACCCCACCTTCCCTCCACTACAGATTTATACACTCTCGAAGCCATTCTACTTTGTTCCAACCTCTTTACATGTCCAAACCACCGCAACAACCCCTCCTCAGCCCTCTGGATAATAGGCTTATATTTATGTCCATAGTCTCCATAATAATAATTTTAACAACAACAACAACAATAATAATAATAATAATAATAGTAATAATTTTATTAATAATTTTAATAATAATATTAATAATAATAATAATAATTTTAATAATAATAATAATAATAATAATAATAATAATAATAATAATAATAATAATAATAATAATAATAATAACAATAATAATAATAATAATAATAATAATGGAAATTATGGGCAGTAAATCTGTATTTTGGGTAAAATATAATACAAGCTAATTAAATAAACATACCAGGAAAGTGGTGACTGAACCGTAACGTAACGTACATTATGTCACCATCACCTGTATGGTTACCTCACCATCACTTGTATGGTTACGTCACCATCACCTGTATAGTTACTTCACCATCACCTGTATGGTTATCTCACCATCACCTGCATGGTTACTTCACCATCACCTGTAAGGTTGCCTCACCATCGCCTGTATTGTTGTAGAACACCATCTACCAAATGGTCTACTTCGCCTGTCGCCTGGACGTAAAATATTCTAGGCAGAAGTCCAAAATATATGTGGCAGGACGCACTTGCGTCATATTGCATCTTTCTGCAACAATCAGCAGTATTGCTGAAGCACTGGCTCATATTCTGGACATTAATTATGATCTTTTTTTGGCTGGCAGAGCGAAGCAGCATGGCCTCATCAACACCCTGAGCACTGCTTTAGAAAGACACGTAAGCAAACACGAGGATATATTTATTAGAAAACGTTTCGGTCCTGGGACCTTGATCTAATAAATATGTCCTAGTATTTATTTACGTGTCTTTCTAAACCAATTAGTCGGTATCTATTACCAAGGTTTTTACAACCCTGAGCATTGCTCTCTCTCTCTCTCTCTCTCTCTCTCTCTCTCTCTCTCTCTCTCTCTCTCTCTCTCTCTCTCTCTCTCTCTCTCTCTCTCTCTCTCTCTCTCTCGTATACAGCATCATCATCACACGCTGTAATATTTTCTCATCAGGTAAAGATCGGCTGCACTCTCTCATGCAGGAGTTTAATCCAGCAAATGTACTCGACACAACTTTGAACACTTCAGTTTAGTCATGCACATTCCTGTCTTGGAAACCAGACACAGCGTCACATCCAGTGAACAGTTTACAACAGTGTTCTCTCAAGTGGCACTCAGTATGATGCTTAGTAAAGCATTTTTATCATGTCTTTATCAAGACTTTATCAAGTATGATACTTGGTAAGATTTAGTCCTGAATCCTATCACTGGAAACCTAGTGACTCCCGCACTCCCTGTCGGCTGGCATTACCGTTCATCCCTATGTATAAAGTATTATCAAACCTCCTCTGTACCTGTGTTTCTCCTATATCCATTATTTTAACATTCGTGGCCAAGTGTTAAACCTTTAGAGACCAAAACAGCACTCTGGAATGAGACTGAATCAGATTTGATCCCAGGAAGGGAGGATGCCTATTGCCTTGTAAAATTGCTGTTCTCAGCAATTTTAAAAGACTAATTTTCTATCTACAGCAACCCAAATGTCCAGTACTCACGACGTAAATGTCCAGTACTCACGACGTAAACGTCCAGTACTCACGACGAAAATATGGCTGCTCCTCGAATTTCCTTTTTTAAGTTGTTGTTGTTTATCCTTCACCCAGTGAACTAAAGTTGAACCTAACTTTCCTCTGGCTGTAGTTTAGTCGGGACGTCGTATATACATCAGTGGCCATTACCATAACACAACATAAAAAAAAACAGAAATGGCTTTTGATTACAGAGTCAATGTCGTTGACACAAGAACATAAGAAAGGAGGAACACTGCAGAAGGCCTACTGGCCCATTATAGGCAAGTCTTTTTCTAAACCACCCATTCCCACCATCGTACTCTTCCAACCTTATCCCAAAGCTACCCTGGGATGTTGTCAGTGAAGGGGTCTTGATACTAGGAGCCCCAACGGTTCTCTCTTCCTCTCTTCTACTGACCTGTGTCTTCCGTTACACCCCCCCCCACAAGATCTTATATGTCCCTTGCGAGTTTAGCGTTTTCCCCTAAATATGATAATAATAATTTCAACACCTGGATCAGGTAAGCTCCAATTTATACAAAATAAAAGGCCAGATGATACGGCTAAATAATAATAATAATGATAATAATAATAATAGCAATAATGATAATAATTATATTTTAATAATATTAATGATAATAAATAATAATAATAATAATAATAATAATAATAATAATAATAATAATAATAATAATAATTACAATTATAGCAACAATAACAACAACAACAATAGTAATAATATCATTAATAATTATAATAGTAATAATAACAACAACAACAATAATAATAATAATAATAATAATAATAATAATAATAATAATAATAATAATAATAATAATAATAAAAATAATAATAATAATTAAAATAATAATATCTATATTCATCATCATTATCGTCATGGGAGGAAGAGCTAAACACGTGGTGGTTCACACATTGCTACTTAATGGGAGGTAATCCGCTTTGATCCAAGGATCAAGAACCTCTCCACCAGCATCATCAAGGCCCACCGCTTCCTCCTCCTCCGTGTGTTGGACGGAGGACCGAGCCTCCATCAGTCCTTCCGCTGAAGGGTCCACATGGGTTTAGCGCTTCACACACACAAAAACAAAATTGTCTAGTGAATCTCTGCTCGGTGATTAAATCTTCTCTTTCGGTTCATGGGTTCATATTTTCAATGGAGGCTGAATAGAGCGCCAGTTCTTTTGTACTCGATGGTTGAGCTACTGAGTCACTCTCTGAGCTCAAGGCTTTCCACCGGAGCTTGGGTAGGGCCTGGCGAGGCTCATTTGAACTCCAGTAGGGCCTGGCGAGGCTCATTTGAACCCCAGTAGGGCCTGGCGAGGCTCATTTCAACCCCAGTAGGGCCTGGCGAGGCTCATTTGAACTCCAGCAGGGCCTGGCGAGGCTCAGTGGAGCACCAGTAGGGCCTGGCGAGGCTCGTTTGAGCCTGGCGAGGCTCACTGGAGCATCAATAGGACCTGGCGAGGCTCACTGGAGCACCAGTAGGGTCTGGCGAGGCTCATTTGAACTCCAGTAGGGCCTGGCGAGGCTTATTGGAGCAGCAGTAGGGCCTGGCGAGGCTCACTGGAGCACCAGTAGGGTCTGGCGAGGCTCATTTGAATTCCAGTAGGGTCTGGCGAGGCTCACTGGAGCACCAGTAGGGCCTGGCGAGGCTCACTAGAGCACCAGTAGGGCCTGGCGTGGCTCACTGGAGCACCAGTAGGGTCTGGCAAGACTCACTGGAAGTCCAGTAGGGCCTGGTGAGGCTCACTGGAGCACCAGTATGGTCTGACGAGGCTCACTGGAGTTCCAGTAGGGCTTGGCAAAGCTCACTAGAGCGCCAGCAGCTCCATGTGAGGCTCACTAGAGCAGGGACCAGAGATCCTCCTTGCTGAGTCGTAGACAATAGGCACGAACCTCCCCTCAGACTGAGCAGCTGAATTTCAGATTCATTTATCAGTTTTATTTATTGTATACATAGCTGTACCTGGCCACGCGTTGCTGTGGCTCAGTCTGGTTTGCCGACTCTAGAACACGCAACATATAATTGTCCATGTGAGAAGCAATCCATGTCTAGATCTAAACCACACAATTCTAAAGATTATTTTGCCGACTCCAGAACACGCAACATATAATTGTTCATGTGAAAAGCAATCCGTGTCTAGATCTAAACCGCACAATTCTAAAGATTATATATAGATACATATTCACTTTTATTTTTGTAAGATGTGCAGGCCTAAAAATCGTTGTTTGGCTTTTTTGGGACTCCTAGGAACGTAACCCTATTTTGCCCATAAGTTCTTCAGTTCAAAGAGATTGTCTGGTTTGCCGACTCTAGAACATGCACCGTCTCTGTAGTAAAATATTTAGTATAGCATGTGTTGCTTTTATGCTGTCCAAAAAAGCAAGAAGGTATATAGAAACACGCACGTATTCGAATGCAACGTTGTGTAAAAATTTCAAAGCAATCGGTGATGAACTTTCGAAGATTTAAGATTTTTAACAAACGAACATTTACATTTTTATTTATATAGATTAAATTAACAGAATGAATTTCCTTGAATTAATATAGTGTGAGTCGAACGTTATAAAAATTAGCTTTAAGAAATTTTGTTTCGTTTCAAATTTCAATGTCAAAACTAAACACTGGAATAAGGTCGCCAGATTTCATTGCACTGGGTCGCGGGAGCCAAATAACCCTGCATTGGACTTACTCTTGTAGGACTAGGATTAACACTGCAGGACATGGACTAAATCTTGCAGGACTTTTATCCATATTGCAGGAAACTGACTTAATTCTGCA
>WNWK01017739.1:32500-41695 GCA_009830355.1 Cherax destructor
AATAATGTAAACGCGTCAGCAGTTATCGCACCAATACATTGCTCTTGCTGCTCTCAGTGCCTTTAAAGCTTATGGTGTTCGTTTACTTTTATTCAGCGTCTTGCAAAATGTTCTGCCAGGGTATCGTATGTAGTACCCCGAATGAAGCACATTTACCGAGCCAGTTCATACTTAAAATCTGTTGACATCGGTTCTGTTCATCTGAAATATTTCCCACCGGTGGAACAGAAATAAAGAGAAAGGAGAGATCTGGATATTTCGGCTTCAGAGACTGAAATCTCTTGAAGAGAGTCTCTGACTGAGGCCAAAATATACAAATTTCCCTTACTTCTGTTTCTTATTTCTGCCCAAGTAAGTTTAAACTTTTCACGTCCCACTGTTCTTATTTCCAATTTTCCTCTGAATCTGACTATAATAAGATTAACCCACTATGCAGCCTAAGTTATATGGCAGACATCAAACTGCTAATCTTTTACCTCAGAAGCAATTTGATATACGTATTAGCTGAAGAGCAAGTAGATCTCTTAACCCGACGTTTATTTAATCACGACTTTAGCTCAGAAAGAAATTAACCCAATGTTTTGTCTAGTTCAGTGTGAGAGCGGCCAACACTAACACCTGACGACACTAAAAGCATTAGCGGAGCCAGGGAGTGTAGGAGTTGGGCATGAATTAGCTGGATCTTGCGAAGGGAGCCTGACCTCTTTCTCTCTCTCACATCCCTGCTTTCTCTAGTCATTTTTTTAATTCTAGTGATTTGAATTTTGTTTCTCGTAGTCTCGTTTCTCACCCCTCACGGTTTTTTTTTCACTATATTTCTTGCTTTTCTAATTCTGAATTTGATCTCTCACTCTATTTTCTTACTTTTCTGTCTATGTTCCTGTAGCTACAAACACTGAAGCCGGGACATCACAAGCTGCTCCTATAGCTATTCACAATGCCCTTGACATAGGGCTGCAAACGGTACATCACTTGTACAAACTCCGCCATTCCTTCGGGAGTCACTGCCCGGTCACCACATGGAGAAGACCTGGGCCAGGATCCGTCCTGGCAAACCTACCTGAACCTGAACCTACAAACACTGAATGTGATTTGATCGTTTACTGCAATATAGCCTGTGGCAGACAACAAATATATCTGCTATGGTTAGCAACAAAATGTATCGGCTGTGGTAAACAGTAAATCACGATTCGAAACTAAAAACACACTCAGTCTAGAGAAATGGTAAACCCCCAAAAAGTGTAATATATTCACATATCTTCATTTTACCGATAACACCTTAGAAATATAATATAAAGTCTTGCATGAGAACTAATTGTGCATGACATGAAAGGTGGTTGTGAAGGTGGCAACAGCGTCAAGTCAATGATCCGTGACCGGGTAAGAAGAATATTGTATTTAAAAATCAAAACACATCTTCATTCCAGTCAGGAATATTAGTACATCAATTTACTTATCAAAAATATCGGTAAAGTCCCGAAAGATAAGTATATAAAATATAAAACCAAAGTATAGATGTTATATAATAATAATAATGTGGTACAATCTGACTTATCAAGCAACTATATACACAAGACATTATTCAGATGCCAGCATTGTGGAAAGTTAAATCCAAAATGGAATAAATCCTCTTTTAAAATATGAGTTGGACGCGGAATTCAAATAACCTATGCTTTCAGAGGCTAATTACAACAATGAATATTGTAGCCAGAAATTGAATAGAATCCAAGACGTATGATGTGTGTGTGTGTGTGTGTGTGTGTGTGTGTGTGTGGCGCGTGCGTGTGTGTACTCACCTAGTTGTGGTTGCAGGGGTCGATTCACAGCTCCTGGCCCCGCCTCTTCACTGGCCGCTACTTGGTCACTCTCCCTGCGCCATGAGCTTTATCATACCTCTTCTTAAAGCTATGTATGGATCCTGCCTCCACTACATCGCTTCCCAAACTATTCCACTTCCCGACTACTCTGTGACTGAAGAAATACTTCCTAACATCCCTGTGATTCATCTGAGTCTTCAACTTACAACTGTGTCTCCTTGTTGCTGTGTTGCATCTCTGGAACAATCTGTCTCTGTCCACCTTGTCAATTCCTCTCAGTATCTTATATGTCGTTATCATGTCTTCCCTATCTCTCCTGTCCTCCAGTGTCATCAGATCGATTTCCCAACCTCTCCTCGTAGGACATACCCCTTAGCTCCGGGACTTGTCTTGTTGCAAACCTTTGCACTTTCTCTAGTTTCCTTACATGCTTGGCTAGGTGAGGGTTCCAAACTGGCGCTGCATACTCCAATATGGACCTAACATACACAGTGTACAGGGTCCTGAATGACTCCTTATTTGGATTATTTGGATGTCGGAATGCTGTTCGGAGGTTTGCTAGGCGCCCGTATGCTGTAGCAGTTATTTGGTTAATGTGCGCCTCAGATGTGTGTGTGTGTGAGTGTGTGTGTGTGTGTGTGTGTGTGTGTGTGTGTGTGTGTATGTGTGATTTTTATGGAGACGAGAGCACAGATCAACGTCCAACAAATCTGACAACAAAAGCCGACTAAGAAGAATCTCAGAGCTGGAACTTAGACAAAAAGAAGTTCATTCCCTACTCGTTAAACTGCACATTATGCAACTTAGGTGAGACAATTGGTTAGGTAATACTTTACCGGGCATTCCCTTATGAGCAACCACCAATTAGGTAATATATAATAAAGGCAAAACCTCTCATACAATAAATTTCAAACGATTATGAATATCTTGGTTACTTAAGCAGAAGACTATGCCACTGAGAGGCGGTGACAGAGGCTTACTTGCTACCATAACACATTTACGTACCCACACAAAAGACAAAATGTTCAATATAATACCGTGGAAAATCAAATTTTACAGATGGATAGCAGACCGTGTAATGATAATGGGACGACACGAGCTTACTAGTCTTCTGTAGCTATAAACACTGAAGATGGCACATCACTAGCTTAGCACTATTCCTGTAGCTATGAACGAGCCTACCTTCTCGTTTAGCTACAGATCCTGAAGACAGGGCATCATGAGCATAACTGCTCCTGTAGCTACAAATAAATAATTGCGAAAACCAATTATACAAAGAAACAATATTCATCACCCTCTGCATCTTTTTGTATCGTTTTACGTCTCGCTAAGCTGCTATGACAAAAAAAAATCTTTCTTGAATTCTTCAAGGCTCTGTTCTTGGGCTTGTGGTTGTAGGTGTAAGACGCAAGAAATTAAGAAAGTTTTGTTTGTAACTTTAGTCTCCTGTTCCAAAGTTAGTATTGGTTTTAAATCGATTTTGTTGCAAAAAAATATATAATTTAATTTCTTGGGAAATAAATATTGTTGCTGTAATATAATTAAGGTTTTTGTTTACAAACTAAGCAGAAGGTTAATTACACAGCTCGATCAGGAAAAAAACTAGCGGAACTTCAGTGAGGTCTGGGAATTTATATAAGTGAAGAGGATATTATTTATATTCGTATATAAAATACTTACAGGGAATATTAATTAAAGAAAAAAGTTTAGTGTTCTCCTTCGACTTTCATCCATTTGAATCTGTAGGAAACGAGCTCTATCTCCTGGGTCTCCTCTCTTAACCAGCAATCAATTTGTGAAATGGCTTCCATACCTAAGTGCTTTGTCGTCTATTCTCTTTAACCCATGTGTGTAAATATGACTCGTTTCTAATTTGTTAAACAAATCGACATTTTTCTTTGTTATCGTGATAATTTGTTATCCAAGAAGTCGGAAATAATGTCCTGGCTCTAGCCATTGTCAGGTGAAGTGAATACATACAAAAAAAGTACTGTAACTACCAATGCCACAAGCACAGGCTCGTTAGATAGACTGCTTCTTGGTGAAAAATAAATAAATCTTTAAACTAAAACACACACGCACACACATGGAGCGGGAAGAGTGACTTAGTGGCGGCCAGTGAAGAGGCAGGGCCAGGAGCTGTGAATCGACCCCTGCAACCACAACTAGGTGAGTACAACTAGGTGAGTACACACACACAGGCCTTTAGTACACGCTGCCTGTAAGTATACACACCTTCCCCACCCTCCACCACACGCAAACAACAGACCTCTTCACCATCATTCTCTGTCACCCTTTTGAGCACCCAGACAATGATAACACACAAAAGCTTTATTTCATGAAAAGTGTGTAAGTCCATCAGTTGTGGCTAATAGATTGTCTCTTCCTCTGAGCGCACGGGATGAGTTGTTAGATGATTTATTAACATTTGCAAGGGAGTGCCGCCCTCTGCTCCATTTATAATGGGTGTCACCATAATGGTATTTATAGAGAATGTGTGAGTATGTGCATCACTTAGGAGTGGTAGCCTAGATGTGTTTACGGTGGGGAAGGGGGGGTTGATTTACAACTCCTTGCATCTTTCGAATGTGTTTACTGAGGTTGATTCACATCCCCTAGTATCTACACCAGGGAACATAAATCAACAGGGAGTTGAACGCTAGCCCCCAGACCCTTTCCTTAACCCTATCATCTGGATACGCAGTTTGCATATTTAATTCCTAGTTCTTGTCCCCTGCCCCTGCCAGCCTGCCCCTGCCACTCTCAACATCCAGTAAGTCAAGCTCTTGTGACCTGGATCTTCGCTCTTCAAGGAGATGAGGATGCCTTGATACTGATGAAGGGTTCTCTTTATCCAAGGAGCTGTAGCTACTTTTCCCTAATTGTCTCCCATTACCCAGGCACTGTGTGATCCCTACCAGCTTAGCGCTTCCCCATGAATATTACAATAATATGGGTCTTCGCTATTCAGTTCCTTGTATGTGTGTATATTGAACAATTGATATTCGTCGATTTAGATTTACGGTGGATCGAGACATGACAGTAAACTTACGTATCAACGAACGACCGCCGCTGCTTCTTATAAACTCTTATGTTTTATCACATCTACTCTTAAAACGGTGTTTGGACTCGCGAAAATCGTAATAACACGATTGTTAGGAACTAAAGGGAAGGACTGAGCTCGAACCTATGACGAACTTAAAACAACCAAGCCAGTGCTCTCACCTCTTAACCACGCAGGCTTAATTACATTCATGCAACTAGACACCAGATATATTGGACGTTCTATGGAGTTTGCTTCCACTAATTTTCCATCCGAGACTTCTATTTAGAAGCGGCTAAGGGAAATAAAGTACGAGAGAAAACTTTATACTAGATACTGGAAATGGGAGACAATATATGACTTAATAAAATGGATAAAACACAGTTTAGACTATAGGTGGAAGGAAGGAGGGGGTAGGTGTCGCTTCAGGAACGGTTGGGGGGATGGGTGGGTAAGAGAATAGTCAAAGATGTTTCGAAGATCAGAGTCTTGAGTATCCAGCAGATTTGTTTGAGCGAGTTAGATCGGAGTCATTGGAAACAAGTGGATTTTATAGTTTCACGTGCTGTTGGAATGTGAGCGATGTAACATTTATGAAGGGATTTAGGGAAAAATGGGTTAGTCTGACTTGAGTCCTAGAGGAGAGTAGCTCAGTGCCAGCACTCTGAAGGAAGAGTGCAGATTTTGTATCTTATAGGGTCCTTGGAATAGTGATATTTGTGCACTTTTGCCAATATAGATATTGACTGAATGAAGGAGAATGTGTTTCCTCTTTTGGGGTCATCTTGCCTTGGTGGCAGACCACTTGAGTGTTAAAAGAACTTTAATAATAAATAGAACAGAAAAGAAGTTATCTGACTGGTTAGCAGTGTGTTACAAACCAATAAGGTGAAAGGAAGGCAGATAGGCTTTAGATTAGCTAAATTCTGATCTGAAGCTGATCCTGCACATCTCCTGTGTATTTAGTTTTGTATATCGTATCCAGTATATTTGGTCCTGTCTATGCATTTAAGTATATTCAGTTCTTTATAAGCAATTCAGTTTATCCAATTATGTATGATCAATCCCGTACATTCAATTCTGCACATGGAGTCCTGAGTATTCTCAGACTTGTACAATCTTACAGTCTTTTATATATATATATATATATATATATATATATATATATATATATATATATATATATATATATATATATATATATATATATATATATATATATAGATAGATAGATAGATAGATAGATGATAGATAGATATATAGTTCCTTGATAATGTGAGTAGTCACAAAAGCGCTTGGAATTCCTCTATTTTTCATAGTGGTTGTCTTGCATATATATATATATATATATATATATATATATATATATATATATATATATATATATATATATATATATATATATATATATTATATATATATATACTATACATAATATATATAAATCGAAAATTAGAATTCTACATAAGAGAGTGATTTACAGTATATATAAAAAAACTTATGTTTAGCTCCTTTCTACTGTATGCGTGTCATTAAGGTTGCTCTTTTGTATCGCACCAGTCAAGCATATTGTAATCCCTAATATCTGAATTAAAATACACTAGTTTCGTTTATTTACAGTCATACATGAACCAATTGATGCATTTTATAATCTGGTGTATATGAAGCTTTCAGTGTTTTTATAGAACTTTTTGGTGAATATATGAGTAAATATGAAGCTTTCCTTTTGTATTTGATCCTTTCTAATTACAGTGGTCCCTCGGTTTTCGCCGAAAATTTGTTCCAGAATGCTGCTCAAGTGCCATTACCGAACGAATTTACTTCCTTAAGAAATAATGTCACGTAGGTTAGTCTATTTCAGACCCCTAAAAATACACTTGCAACAGCACTTACGAAAATACACTTATATAAATGTTCGAGTTTGGAGATGTCCGAAAACCGAGGGACCACTGTATACGAAACCATTCACTTTACTGTATATATATATATATATATATATATATATATATATATATATATATATATATATATATATATATATATATATATATATATTGTGTGTGTGTGTGTGTGTGTGTGTGTGTGTGTGTGTGTTAGGAATTCGCAAGAGCAGGCGAAATATTCACAAACACTGATCTCTGGCCGACGGAGACTCGAACCTACGAACCTTGTGACAAGGTACGCAGTGCTTTGCCGACCGCACCACACTGGTCCAATACCTTGGCGTCACAAGGTTCGTAGGTTCGTGTCTCCGTCGGCCAGAGATCAGTGTTTGTGAATATTTCGCCAGCTCTTGCGAATTCCTAGCATTGTATAAATCTCTAGTTGTGTCGATGCATGCAGGGGATGAGATGAAAAGCTGTAAGCCACCTGCCTGAAAGCTGGCTGCCTTGGATCAACGTCTAGCGTGAGCTGGACGCCAAGGTATTGGACCAGTGTGGTACGGTCGGCAAAGCACTGCGTACCTTGTCACAAGGTTCGTAGGTTCGAGTCTCCGTCGGCCAGAGATCAGTGTTTATATATATATATATATATATATATATATATATATATATATATAACTCTTCCGATGTATGTATGAACCTTTCGGTTTACATTATGAGCCTGCTAGTAAATCCAAAATACCTTTCAAAATACATAGAAGCTAAGAAAGGCTGTCTGTAGCGTAATTACGCAGGACCAAAATTGGACTGTACAATTATGGTATTGCGTCAGCATCTGGAAAAAATGTTAAAGCAGAAAAACTCAAAGTGGGTTTTTTTTCCAGAATCTAAAGATATGTAATGAAGAAAACTAAATGACATATAAAATGCTTTCGATGGAAGATAGGAGAAGTGGAGATATGATTACCAAATAGAAATTTATGAAAGAATGCAAAAAGAAATTGGGAGAAAAAGGTATCTCTGTGTCAACAGTATGGAAAAGAAGAGCCGTAACGTTAATTAAACTAAGAAAGAGGCGATCTAGATGGGAAATTGAAAATTATTTCCTCACAAATAGCAAATAGTATGAGTGAAATCATATTATTATTGTTTCTTCTTATTAATATTCTTATTATTGTTGTTCGTATTGTTGCTATTATTATTATTATTATTATTATTATTATTATTATTATTATTATTATTATTATTATTATTATTATTATTATTATTATTATTATTATTAATTATCATTATTATTGTTGTTGTTGTTGTTGCAATCAGTGTAAGAAGTTGTGAAGGCTCGAACCTATGTTGGCTAATCGTCAAAGAGACATTCTACTCCAGCAGAGAGGAAGTCCAGCTTGGAGTGAAATGATAAAAGATATAGTGGGTGTCACATATGAGAAAAGATATAGTGGGTGTCACATATGAGAAAAGATACAGTGGGTGTCACATATGAGAAAAGATATAGTGGGTGTCACATATGAGAAAAGATATAGTGGGTGTCACATTTATAACGAACTGCAGAAACTTTATGCAAATACTTTCAGTGAAAGAAGAGATGTTACAAACAGCAATAGTTCTGTTCTTGGACTTACCAATAAATATATGAAAAGGTAAATGCATAGACATAATGGTCAGGAAGCGAAACCACCTGGACACCCAAGTGGTAGAGGCAAGTTCCATACGCAGCTTTAGGAATAGTTATGATAGGGTTCACGATGTGTGCGTATATATATATATATATATATATATATATATATATATATATATATATATATATATATATATATATATATATACATATATACGTAAATATATACATATATAAACATATATGTACATATATACGTATATATGTACATATATCCATACACAACAAACACAAACAACATCCGTCACTTCACCTCCAAACAACAACAAATCCGGATTCTCACGAACGCCGGGAACGCCCTTTCCTACCCGAAATTTATCATCACTGAAAAAATATTGACATCCCTTTAAACTGACCATAAATCTGCCATTCCATTAATATAAAAGGGAACTCGTTACACAACACATAAATCTTTCGATACGTGCTTCAAAAATAGTGATATATATATATATATATATATATATATATATATATATATATATATATATATATATATATATATATATATATATATATATATATATATATATATATATATATATATATATATATATATGATGCAGCCAGCCAGCCACAAAGCCAGGAAACAGTGCACCAACAATGACAGAAGAGGTACATGTCAGGTGTGTGGAGAGTTTCGAGCACGCAACAGAGATGGCCTTATTTGTGCACATAATGGGTGTGCAGGATCACATAGGCTCCCGGCAGAGAGCAACCCACAGCCTCCACAGGCAGATGTCAATCCCAATGGCAACCTCC
>WNWK01017740.1:0-41692 GCA_009830355.1 Cherax destructor
ATCACCTGGTAGTGTGTCGCCTGGCAGTGGTCACCTGGCAGTGTGTCGCTTGGCAGTGCATCACCTGGCAGTGTGTCGCTTAGCAGTGCGTCACCTGGCAGTGCGTCACCTGGCAGTGTGCGCTTGACAGTGCGTCACCTGGCAGTGTGTCGCTTGGCAGTGCGTCACCTGGCAGTGTGTCGCTTGGCAGTGCGTCACCTGGCAGTGTGTCGCTTGGCAGTGCGTCACCTGGCAGTGTGTCGCTTGGCAGTGCGTCACCTGGCAGTGTGTCGCTTGGCAGTGCGTCACCTGGCAGTGTGTCACTTGGCAGTGCTTCACCTGGCAGTGCGTCACCTGGTAGTGCGTCACCTGGCAGTGCGTCACCTGGTAGTGCGTCACCTGGCAGTGCGTCATCTGGTAGTGCGTCACCTGGTAGTGTGTCATCTGGTAGTGTGTCATCTGGTAGTGTGTCATCTAGTAGTGCGTCACCTGGCAGTGCGTCACCTGGCAGTGCGTCGCTTGGCAGTGCTTCACCTGGCAGTGCGTCACCTGGTAGTGCGTCATCTGGTAGTGCGTCACCTGGTAGTGTGTTTCCTGGTAGTGTGTCATCTGGTAGTGTGTCATCTGGTAGTGTGTCTTCTGGTAGTGCGTCACCTGGCAGTGCGTCACCTGGTAGTGTGTCATCTGGTAGTGTGTCATCTGGTAGTGTGTCATCTGGTAGTGTGTCATCTGGTAGTGTGTCATCTGGTAGTGCGTCACCTGGCAGTGCGTCACCTGGTAGTGTGTCACCTGGTAGTGTGTCATCTGGTAGTGTGTCATCTGGTAGTGCGTCACCTGGCAGTGCGTCACCTGGTAGTGCATCACCTGGTAGTGTGTCATCTGGTAGTGCGTCACCTGGCAGTGCGTCACCTGGTAGTGCATCACCTGGTAGTGTGTCACCTGGTAGTGCATCACCTGGTAGTGTGTCATCTGGTAGTGCATCACCTGGTAGTGCGTCATCTGGTAGTGTGTCATCTGCTAATGCATCACCTGGTAGTGTGTCATCTGCTAATGCATCACCTGGTAGTGTGTCGCCTTGCAGTGCGTCACCGCAGTGCGTCACCTGGTAGTGCGTCACCTGGTGGTGTGTCATCTGGTAGTGCATCACCTGGCAGTGCGTCACCTGGTAGTGCGTCATCTGGCAGTGCGTCACCTGGTAGTGCATCACCTGGTAGTGTGTCACCTGGTAGTGCATCACCTGGTAGTGTGTCATCTGGTAGTGCATCACCTGGTAGTGCATCACCTGGTAGTGTGTCATCTGGTAGTGCATCACCTGGTAGTGCGTCATCTGGTAGTGTGTCATCTGGTAGTGTGTCATCTGGTAGTGCATCATCTGGTAGTGCGTCATCTGGTAGTGTGTCATCTGGTAATGCATCACCTGGTAGTGTGTCGCCTGGCAGTGCATCACCTGGCAGTGTGTCGCTTGGCAGTGCATCACCTGGCAGTGTGTCGCTTGGCAGTGCGTCACCTGGCAGTGCGTCACCTGGCAGTGTGTCGCTTGACAGTGCATCACTTGGCAGTGTGTCGCTTGGCAGTGCATCACCTGGCAGTGTGTCGCTTGGCAGTGTGTCACCTGGCAGTGTGTCGCTTGGCAGTGCGTCACCTGGCAGTGTGTCGCCTGGCAGTGCGTCACCTGGCAGTGTGTCGCTTGGCAGTGCATCACCTGGCAGTGTGTCGCTTAGCAGTGCGTCACCTGGCAGTGCGTCACCTGGCAGTGTGTCGCTTGACAGTGCATCACCTGGCAGTGTGTCGCTTGGCAGTGCATCACCTGGCAGTGTGTCGCTTGGCAGTGCGTCACCTGGCAGTGTGTCGCTTGGCAGTGCGTCACCTGGCAGTGTGTCGCTTGGCAGTGCATCACCTGGCAGTGTGTTGTTGGCAGTGCGTCACCTGGCAGTGTGTCGCTTGGCAGTGCGTCACCTGGCAGTGTGTTGCTTGGCAGTGTGTCACCTGGCAGCGCATCACCTGACGTAAAGACTACATTAAGTCGTCTCGATCCTTTGTTTGCTAAGTGCAAACTAGACACACTTTGCCTAATTATACTCATTTGTTCCTAAGTTATACTCAGTTTTCATAAGTTATACTCAATTCATGTTATACTCATTTATTTATCAATTATACTTAGTTGTTAGTTATACTCACTTGTCCATGAATGAGGGCTATTTAAGAATTCAGTAGTTCGTAGATAAGTATATAGCCCATAAGGGTAATTAAAGCATTTTTTTAGAAGGGAAAGTGAGCTTAATTACCTCTATTAAAGAACGAGCCCCATCATATAAGTTATCAATACATATTCTAAGTACATGAGTACCAGAGTATGTTCGTATACTCATCGTAGTCAACATGGTACCTTTCCTCTGAGAAACCTTCCTGTCAGTCTATGTGTTGCTGCTCTTGTAACACTGCATAGCTCCTGATGACGCACAGAGACGTGTGAAAGATCTTGGTCTAAAGATTTCCATCTTCCCCGTGGTTTGTCTTGCAGTGTTAAAATCGCCTCTTTCTGATTATATTGCGCGCGCACACACACACACACACCCTGAACAGCACCCTGAACAGCTCAGACATCGAGGACATAACACACGAGAGCCCCTGGGAGCCAGCGACCATATGGTGCTGAGCTTTCAGTACATAGTAGAGCTACAGGTGGAGAGGGAAAACGGTACTGAAAGAGACAAACCAGACTTTAAAAGAGGGGACTACACGGGTATGAGGAATTTCCTGCAGGAGGTTCAGTGGGAAAGGGAAATGGAAGGACAGTCAGTAAATGAAATGATGGAATACATAGCGACAAAGTGCAAGGAGGCAGAGGAACAGTTTATACCCAAAGAAAAAAGATTAAATGGGAAGGCCATAAAGAGCCCCTGGTTTAACCAAAGGTGCAGGGAGGCAAAGACTCAGAGTGTCAGAAAATGGAAAAGGTACAGAAGGCAAAGAACCCAAGTAAACAAAGAGATTAGTCGCAGAGCTAGAAACGAGTACGCACAGGTACGGAGGGAGGCCCAGAAACAGTACGAAAATGACATAGCATCGAAAGTCACGTCTGACCTAAAACTGATGTACAGTCACATCAGAAGGAAGACAACAGTCAAGGCCCATGTGATAAGGCTGAGGAGAGAAGATGGGGAACTCACAAGAAACGATCAAGAGGTATGTAAGGAGCTCAACTCGAGGTTTAAGGAAGTATTCACAGTGGAGGCAGGAAGGCAGCTGGGTAGACAGGACAGAGTGCATCACCAACAAGGAATGTATCAAGTGCTGGAGGGCATACACACAACTGAGGAGGAGGTGAAGCAGTTACTCAGTGACCTTGATACCTCAAAGGCGATGGGTCCGGACAATATCTCCCTGTGGGTCCTTCGGGAGGGAGCTGAGGTACTGAGTGTACCACTTACCATAATATTCAACACATCCCTTGAAACTGGGCAGCTACCTGAGGTATGGAAAAAGGCCAATGTAGTCCCCATCTTTAAAAAAGGAGACAGAAAAGAGGCACTTAACTATAGACCGGTGTCACTTACGTGTATAGTGTGCAAAGTCTTGGAGAAAATCATCAGGAAAAGAATGGTGGAGCATCTGGGACGGCACAGGATAATCAACGCCAGACAGCACGGATTCAGGGAAGGCAAATCCTGTGTAACAAACCTCCTGGAGTTCTATGACAAAGTAAAAGAGGTAAGACAAGAGAGAGAAGGGTGGGTTGATTGCATTTTCCTGGACTGCAGGAAGGCCTTCGACAAAGTTCCACATATGAGATTAGTAAAGAAGCTGGAAGACCAAGCGTGTATAACAGGAAGGGCACTGGAATGGATCAGGGAATACCTCACAGGGAGACAACAACGGGTCATGGTGCGTGATGAGGTATCACAGTGGGCGCCTGTGACGAGCGGGGTACCATCAGGGGTCAGTCCTAGGACCAGTGCTATTCTTGGTATATGTGAATGACATGTCGGACGGGATAGACTCAGAAGTGTCTCTGTTCACAGATGATGTGAAATTAATGAGGAGAATCAAATCGGATGAGGACCAAGCAGGACTTCAAAGAGACCTAGACAATACACACACAACCCGCACATATAAAAAGAGAGGAGCTTACGACGACGTTTCGGCCCGACTTGGACCATTTACAAAGTCACACTAACACACAGAACAGGTGGAAGGAGTATTTATAGGCAGGCAGACAGGGGGAGGGTACAAGAGAGTGGGGTAATAATGGAGGTAGTAGTGGAAGTGGTAGTAGTAGTGGAGACAGCCATATTCTAGGAAAGGAGCACTGCAATGAAGCTGGCGGCCCGCATGGGTAGGACGAGAACACAGAGGGAGGAAAAGACGAATAAAATAAATACTCCTTCCACCTGTTCTGTGTGTTAGTGTGACTTTGTAAATGGTCCAAGTCGGACCGAAACGTCGTCGTAAGCTCCTCTCTTTTTATATGTGCGGGTTGTGTGTGTATTGTTCCAGTCACAGTATTGTGCCTTTTTTGTTATTTATAGACCTAGACAAGCTTGACATCTGGTCTAGCAACTGGCTCCTCTAATTTAATCCCACCAAATACAAAGTCATGAAGATCGGAGAAGGGCAAAGAGGATCGCTGAGAGAGTACAGGCTAGGTGGACAAAAACTACAAACCTCGTCAAAGGAGAAAGACCTTGGGGTGAGTATAACACCAAGCACGTCTCCGAAAGCACACATCAACCAGATAACCGCGGCAGCATATGGGCGACTGGCAAACTTAAGATTAGCGTTCCGTTACCTTAACAAGGAATCGTTCAAGACACTGTACACCGTGTACGTCAGGCCCATACTAGAGTATGCAGCACCAATCTGGAACCCACACCTGGTCAAGCACGTCAAGAAATTAGAGAAAGTGCAAAGGTTTGCGACAAGGTTAGTTCCACAACTCAGGGGACTGTCCTATGAAGAAAGGTTGAGGGAAATAGGACTAACAACAGTGGAGATCAGAAGGGTTAGAGGAGACCTGATAACGACATACAAAATACTGCGGGGAATCGACAAGGTAGATAGTGACAGGATGTTCCAGAGAGGGAACACAGAAACAAGGGGGGCACAATTGGAAGCTGAAGACTCAGATGAGTCAAAGAGATGTTAGGAAGCATTTCTTCAGCCATAGAGTAGTCAGGAAGTGGAATAGTCTAGCAAACGATATAGTGGAGGCATGAACCTTACATAGTTTTAAGACAAGGTATGATAAAGCTCATGGAGCAGGGAGAGAAGAGACCCAGTAGCGGACAGTGAAGAGGCGGGGCCAGGAGCTGAGTCTCTACCCCTGCAACCACAATTAGGTGAGTACAATTAGGTAAGTACACACACACAAACATACATGCATATATATACCCACCCAGCATGTCGTACTCCACTACAGTCTACCTAGCCAGATGAATGCCAGTCAGGAGGAAGCAAGCAGCCAGGGAAATGGCACGGCTGGCAATACTAGGAGAGGCAAGTGTCGGTCGTGTTTACAGCTTCGTTGTCTCAACTCTAATGGTTTCCTCCGTAAACATGGCAGCTGCCCGGGTTCAGGATGTCCTCCTGTGGACAGTGTTGACTCAGAGCCACTTCAGGCACCTGAACCCACTCCAACAGATCTCATCTCATCAGATAATATCCTGGAAGCAATTAAAGCAACAGGTATCAGAACACTCACACATATTCCCAAAGCAGCCCGTCCACACGCAGCTGGGAAACTTACAGACCTCTTAATAAAAGTAAACGATGGTTCTGCTATCCTAAATGCTCCACCAACCATCAAGGCATGGCACAACTTACTACTTTTTGGCAATGTCTGCTTAGCTGTGCCGGAAAGAAGGGGAAAGAGGCTAGCCTCAATGATCATTAAATCCTTAAGAGACTTTCCTAGAGCTGATAACCTCATTCCCCTTCCCCATCAACACAAAAATGGGAGAGGCAGAACCCCACTCACTCCACTGACAGCGAAAAATCAGAGTCCAAGTGAGCAAGAAAATTGAAGAGGGCAACACAGTGGGAGCAATCAGAATTATCACCAGTGAAGATACAGTTGCCCCCAGAGATGCTGACACTGCTGAAGCACTTAGAGGAAAGCACCCTGCCAGGAAACCAGGGGTACCAACAGTTCCAACACCTCTGTCCCCACTGTGGAACCACTGATTGTGCAAGACTCGGACATTTACAAAGCAATAATGTCATTCCCTTCCGGCTCTGCTGGGGTTACACTGGAATAAGGCCACAACATTTAAAGGAAATGGTTAATCCAGTTATCGGGAGATTGCAGAGACACTGCTGTCAGAGATCACAAGGTTCGTCAACAATTCCTTGGCTGGTCTGATTCCTGACGAGATTAAACCTTTCTTTTTGGAGCATCACTTTGTGCCCTTAAAAGAAGGATGGAGGAATTAGGCCAATCGCAGTGGGCAACACGTTTCGCCGCCTCGTTTCTAAAGCTGCTGTCAGAAGTATTCGCGCAGAGGCAGCCATCATGCTTCAACCAAACCAGCTTGGCTTTGGGGTCTCTCAAGGAAGTGAAGCAGCGGTTCATGCAACAAGGGCATATATCGACAACCTGCCTGAGGACAATGCAGTGGTTAAATTAGATTTCAAGAATGCATTTAATCTCCTGAAAAGGGACGTAGTATTAGCAGCTGTACAAGAACATTTTCCAGGTCTCTTCCCTTTTGTTTCAGCTGGATATAGCAAGGAATCAATGCTCCTGTTTGGAGAGCATGAAATCACATCATCAGAGGGTGTCCAGCAAGGGAACCCTCTCGCACCATTCTCTTCTGTATAGCAGTTAGGAAATCACAGTAAGACTGACCAGTGAGCTAAACATCTGGTTCCTGGATGATGGCACACTAGCAGGTACAAAGGAGTCCCTTGTAGATGATCTTACACAGGTGATGACACAGGGACAGGAAATGGGTCTCATCCTGAATCCATCCAAATGTGAAATCATATCAGTCAATCAACAAGTGATAGATGCAGTGCTATCAAAACTACCAGGAGCAACAGTCATTGCCCCTACTAATAGTGTCTTGCTTGGAGCACCTCTGGGAAGAGATGCCATTGACACAATTCTCAGGAAGAAACTGGAAGAATTGAGGAGAATGGAACAACGAATAGGCAATCTTGACACCCATGATGCCTTGTACCTCCTCACAAAATGCTTGAGTCTGCCCAGGTTGACATATTTCCTAAGATGTGCTCCTTCATATGATAATCCTATACTGCACGAATATGACAGTATCCTGAGGCAGATCTTTACTAAAGTACTTAACCTTACTCTAGAAGATGGGCAGTGGGACCAAGCTACACTCCCAGTCAGACTAGGAGGCATTGGTGTCCGCAAGTCATCTCAGATTGCTCTACCTGCTTTCCTGTCTTCATGCATTGCATCCAGAGGGCTTGTAGCAGCAATTCTCCCTGAACATCTTAGGGACACGATTGGAATCCATGACCAAAAGTTCGTTGATGGAGCCAGGATCTGGGATAACCTAACAGGCTCTGAAACCAGGCCTGCTCCCCCAACAACTACAAACAGTCGCACTGGGATGGCCCAATAGTAGAGAATATAGCCTCAGCAATGCTTCAGAGTGTGTCAGGGAAGGATAGAGCCCGCCTACTTGCAGTGAGAGCTCCTCATGCAGGGGACTTTCTTTGGCTGTTCCCAACTCCAGCCTTGGCACACGCCTCGACCCACAGACCATCCGCATTGGTGTTGCCCTTCGACTTGCCGCCCCTATTCTCGCCGAACACAGGTGTATTTGTGGCAGTGAAGCAGCAGACCGATTCGGGTACCATGGTCTTGTGTGTCGTAAATCCGAGGGAAAGATTGCAAGACATGAAGAGGTTAATAACATTATCAAGAGGAGCCTCACAACAGCCGGATGCCCAGCAGTAAGGGAACCACCCCAACTATGCAGATCTGATGGCAACCAAAAGCGTCCAGATGGTATCACCCTTCAAGCCTGGACAGACGGCAAGCAGGTGGTGTGGGACTACACATGTGCATCTACCTTGGCTGATACCTATCTCCAGTACACCAGGGAGGAAGGAGGGGCTGCTGCCACCTTCAGGGAGTCCCAGAAGTCGAGAAAATATGGAGAACTTGCCCATCATTATATGTTTGTTCCCATAGGCTCAGAGACCCTTGGCTCATGGGGAAAGAGTGCATCTAAGTTCCTCAAGGAGCTGGGCAAAAGACTCAACAGGGTAACTAGGGATCCCAGGGCAGCTAGTTTTCTGTTCCAGCGACTCACGCTGCTGTTCAGAGGGGTAATGCATGCTGTATTCTGGGCACGCGCACCAGCTCGGAAGAGCTGGATGAGATTTTCGCATTATAATCAGTGACAAAGATGTAACAATATGTACTAGACATGTATCTCTCACCTCGTGTACTGTATATGCCATTTTTATATCAACAATGTATCTCTCAAATCTTTTGTACCATATTATGTAATAAAACATACCTATTGGTAAAAAAAAAAATTAAAAGATGGGGTGGTAGGAGAAGTGGAATATTCAAATGGCATCAGGAAGAAATCCAAATATTCTTCCTTGAAGCCTTTTTATCCACTTCTCCGAGGCTATGGGTCCCACAATTTGTACCAGAGGTGGACCCCATCCTATATATATATATATATATATATATATATATATATATATATATATATATATATACGTATATATATGTGTGTGTGTAGGCCGAACTCCCTTAAAAATTAAACTTTTCCAAGAAATTCTTTTACAGAATGATAGCTAATTTTTTTCATTGACATTGATATAAAGATTTTTATTTTTGGACCAAAAACTAATATGGGAACCTCACATAACCTCCCTTAAACTAACGTAATTTTTTAAGCTATATTCTGCTTTATATATCATATGTTAATATAAATTTATTTACTATTGCATAAAATCAATGATATATATTCTTTCGTAATACTCAGATCGATTTCCGCTGATTTATGACAAAAAAAAAAAATTCATTCGTCCTATTCGGCAAATTGCAGCCTTGTCAAATAGGCCAAACTGCATGATTCGGCAAAAAAAAAAAAAAAAAAAATATATATATATATATATATATATATATATTTGTGTGTGTGTGTATGGTATGTATGTATTAAAAAAATTGGGAAGTCAGTCAATCGGATTTGATTCGTGTGGAAATAAAATTCTGGTGTAACCCTCCCATGACAACTACCAACACGAATATTTAAAATATCTAAGCTGATGAATATTAATGACTTAATTAAAACTAATTAAATACACGTTTGTATGCATTCTGAGTATATATATATATATATATCTCTCTTGATGTGTGTGGACTGAGAGCAAGTGTATATAGACCGAGTGTGTGTAAACCGAGTGTGTGTATATAGACCGAGTGTGTGTATGTAGACCAAGTGTGTGTATATAGACCGATTGGGTGTATATAGACCGAGGGTGTGTTTATAGGCCGAGTGTGTGTATATAGACCGAGTGTGTGTATATAGACCGAGTGTGTGTATATAGACCGAGTGTGTGTATATAGACCGAGTGTGTGTATATAGACCGAGTGTGTGTATATAGACCGAGTGTGTGTATATAGACCGAGTGTGTGTATATAGACCGAGTGTGTGTATGTAGACCAAGTGTGTGTATATAGACCGATTGGGTGTATATAGACCGAGGGTGTGTTTATAGGCCGAGTGTGTGTATATAGACCGAGTGTGTGTATATAGACCGAGTGTGTTTATATAGACCGAGTGTGTGTATATAGACTGAGAGTGTGTATATAGACCGAGTGTGTATATAGACCGAAAGTGTGTATATAGACCGAGAGTGTGTATATAGACCGAGAGTGTGTATAAAGACCGAGAGTGTGTATATAGACTGAGAGTGTGTATATAGACCGAGTGTGTATATAGACCGAGTGTGTATATATAGACCGAGAGTGTGTATATAGACCGAGTGTGTATATAGACCGAGAGTGTGTATATAGACCGAGAGTGTGTATATAGACCGAAAGTGTGTATATAGACCGAAAGTGTGTATATAGACCGAGTGTGTATATAGACCGAGTGTGTGTATATAGACCGAGAGTGTGTATATAGACCGAGTGTGTATATAGACCGAGTGTGTGTATATAGACCGAGAGTGTGTATATAGACCGAGAGTGTGTATATCTCAGTATATATGCAGTTAGATTTTACTTTAACCCTTACATTAAAGTATACTTGACTGGTATACATTAGGGATAAAAGTATCCTTGACTGGTGTTGTAACAGGTGATATGCAGGTTAGCGACTCTCTTTGGTTGGTTAATTGGGTATGAATTACTATTATTTTATTCATGTAGAAATGCTAAACCCGCATAGGTCATACAACATCTGGCTTGGGTTTAAAGCCTGTCTACCATATGAAGAGCCACTAAGGCTGCGCGTCACTTGTTTTCCATATGAGCATTGTGCGTAGACTTATTTAAGCACTGATTTAAATTGTGTAAATAGTGAACTATGGAAGTGAGAAGCCACATCATAGGGAAATAAATTTCGCGTCACCTTGTAAATAGGTGCTAGGTTATGTTACTCAACCGAGCTAATCAACTGACTAGGTTGAGTGTGAGAACACTCAGGTCACGTGACTCAACCCAGCTAATTCATGGGCTAGGTTGAGACGGTCAACACTCAGGTCACGTGACTCCACCCAGCTAATTCATGGCCTAAGCTGAGATGGTCAACACTCAGGTCACGTGACTCCACCCAGCTAATTCATGGGCTAAGCTGAGATGGTCAACACTGAGAAATTCATCTTAATCACTCGTGTTCAGCAACCTTAGCATCATCACACGTCACATTCTCAGTCTGACCCTTTTTTTTTTCTTTCCTTCCCCCCCTATCAAAAATGAGAGATTATAAAGAGATATTAACATTAAATATAGACTCGGAATATAAGTCACGTCCCAGGTGTAGGGAAGAGCGGGAAGCTGGCGCCAGTGTTGCTTCTCACTTCGTTGTGGAAGTTACGCACCAGTCGCCTCTTGATTATATACGGCCACGATACGTCGTTAGTGAACCACATAACGTCAACAGATAGTTACAAGACATCTATGAACGGAAATTATTGTCGCACGAAGTTTTATACCGACGGAGAGCCGAGTAAGTGAATATTTGTGTCTCATGGAAGCTGGTTCGTCACCCAGCACAACCTCGAAGTTCCTGTCGTTAGACAATACAAGTAAGTATCTGTCGCTTTATTTCTTGGGCTCGTTGAAATATCTAATGGGTCATATGTTGTGAAGGCGGAGGTGTAACGTGGTGTAATATCTTATTATACAGGTAAGTGAAAAACCCACCTTTATTCATTTATTTTTCTCAATTGCATTCTTATGTGTCCACTTGGAGGATGCTCCTGGGTGGAAATCAAACGGTATTTAATATTTTACACTACATAGAAGCTATCTTCACAAGGATAAACAGTTGGACAAAATGTTGCATTGGAAGATTGCGAAAAAAAGTCATTTATTTTTGTCATGAGCTGCATGTCAGGTCAGTCATCGCTTAATATACCAAAATTTATTCACATTTTTTTTAGCACATATTGACAAATTTACCAAATCTAAATTCTCTCCAGTCTTAATAAAGATAGCTTAAAAAATAATGAAAGTTTTTAATTGTCAAAATGATAAGCGCATTACATGGGTAGTTATGATCATTAGTGTTCGTTATATTTCCTCGTTAAGTGTCTTCTGCGAAGTGTCTAATGAAATTATCACTTGCAAAAACTGTGGGGTGAGCAAGAAGAATGTTTTTTTTTTTTTGAGAATTGCGCTAATTAAAGCCATTTCATCATTATTTTTTTCCGTCTTTCTTTTTCTTCTACCTCTTCTCCTTCTTCTTATTATTATTAGAGTAACTCCAATTCCTTGCATCAAGAGCCCCTCCTTTATTAATTGTATTTAATTTTTCCAAAGTGTATGCAAAATAATGACATTATCAGATATTTTTTACCACAAGGCACTCCACTTGATGCTGGGATAGAGTCCTTGATCCAGGGAAGTGGAGATACCTTCCCTTTCCTCAGCTGAAGCCTAATTACCACCCATTTCATAAGAGCTGTACGACGCTTACGGGTTTAGCGCTTTATTGGGTTGGGGAATCCTGTCTGGCGACTAACGATCAGACACTCGAACCTTCAAGGAATTAAATTCTTGATTGTTTTTAATCTAAATTATTAGAGAGTAAAATCGTGTAAAACGGAATTTCCCATGTTTTTTTTTTCTGTCGATGTTAGAAGGGCGTACATAATAGAGCACCAGTAACCTCATTGTGCTCCATAATCATGGAGACAAATACACTTACTCTCTGACGCGCGGAGTGGAAACACTCTTGTCGGGAGAGGATGCTAACTGTATCATCCATAGTGAACATTTTAATGTCATAAGTCAACCCATTCTCTTGTCCATTCTTCCATCACGAGTGATGTCACAGATTTGATTTTTTTACACAGGGTCCTACAAGGTTAGGTTAAGGTTCTTAACTTTATTTACACGCTAAGAGCTGTTACCAACGTCATCTCATTTGAAAGCCTTTTTATTGTTATGAGACAAATATGGAACAGGATGAAGTTTCCAGCTTACCCTCTGCCACCCCCTTACTAGAAGAGCAGCGGCCGGTTTTTTATTTTTAATTCGTTTATCTGTGGTTAAATAGAAGTTTTAGAGGTGTATGTAACCTACCCTGACAGTCTGTTTATTTGTGGCAAATATAACTTTCTTAGGTTTATGTAATCCAATGTAACTCAACTCTATAAACTAACAAACGTCACAAAAATAAAAAAAGCCTAGTGCCTATATTGTATTTTGTTCATTGTCCTCTCATTCATTACATAGCTGACAGTAAATGACTAATACATTTCTGTGACTTTCAGTTGTACTAGATGAAATTTATTAAGAATTTTCAGTGACTTATTTTAAATTAAAAGAAAGAAAGGAAACTGCGTGTTTAACGGAGTCCTTGTACATGAATGATATACAATACCGATAAGATTAAGAATTTAATAGAAGGCTGAGGGACTGATTACCTCGTCTTTTGTATATAGTTCTACAGTCTTTCCATTATGTCCTTGAATTTGTATTGATAAAGCCACTGGATGGTGAAACGTCTACAAATAAAAATGCCCAGATGTGGCACAAGTGTCTAATTCGTCATCAACGGAGTCCTTAATAAAGAGAGTTGTAATCTGGATGTGGTGGTTTGTCCGTCAGAAAACAAGAAAAGTGTCTCATGACACAGACCTTGCCATATGATAAACCATAAAGTGGTTAAACGTCAGTCGACTTACCCCAGCTAGGTTTTATATCTGGTTAAACGTCCATCGACTGAGCTAGGTTTTATCCTCCCCTAGACCCAACTAGGTTTTATATTCTCCCCATTTATATAACTATTGATCACTGCCTTGCAGAGTTGTTGATATGATGGTAACATTACGGGCATCCCAAATATCTTGTTTATAACCTCACAAACTTATACTACCGAGTTCAAACTGCGTGAGTTTATAAATTACTGATATTATTATAAGTTATTTTCGATTATTATATTTTATATTATACAAGTTAGGCTGGTGTGTTAGCTTTGTTTCTTGCAGTAATCACAAATAAAGTCGCATGAAAAGGATAGGACACAGAAACAGGAATGTAAAAAAAAAGAGAATTAATAATAGAGGAGAAAAAAAAGAAATAAAACGGAGGAGAATAAAAAGTTATGGGAATGATAGCAGAACAGAAAGAGCAAAATTTGAATAAACAAAAATGAAAATAAAGCAAGTAAACTTAAATAAATCCAAAAATAAAGCAAAAGAAAGACATGAAAATTAAGTAAAAAAAATAAAGCACAAATGCACGGAAAATTCATTAAAAAAAAAATAGCGGAAGAAAAAGCCAAAAACAAGAAAGTAGAAGAGTCAGCAGAAGAAAAACACGAGAAGGGAAAAAGAATTCGTCTCACGTAAGGATAGTCTAAGGTTTTAATTAAGGCACGTGTTGAGAATCTTGTGTCTCGAGTTCGTCTTACGGTCTGGTCCAAGACAGGTCCATGGAGGAAGGGAGGGTGACCCCCCCCCCGAATCTATTACAGGTGGAAGTGGGTCCAACCTTTGGATATCCTTTAGTTACATAGTGTATACACACGGAGAGCTATGTCTCTGTATATACATCGAGAGGCGTGTATTTCTTTGTATATACACAGAAAGGTGTGTATATCCTTTAGACTCTAGGGAGCAAAGAGAATCCTAAGAGACTTTTCTGTTGTTGTTGCTGCTGCTGCTGCTGCTGCTGCTGTTGTTGTTGTTGCTGCTGCTGCTGCTGCTTCTGCTGCTGCTGTTGTTGTTGTTGCTGCTGTTGTTGTTGCTGCTGGTGATGTTGTTGTTGCTGCTGCTGCATAATCTTGTGTTTTATAAGGTGGTCTTGTGTTAATATCTGAATGCTGCTACCCAGGTCTAGTGTAGCATGTTTTACAAGGACACAGTGCGTAAGCATCTGAATGCTGCTACCCGTCTTGTGTAGCCTATCTCACAGTCTTGAATGCGCTTCAATCTCCAGGAAGCACAAAGGAACTGATTAAGTTTCTTGGCATGAAGTCTCAAACGTGTTGGCTGGAGCAACCGTCGTCATATGCTGATTATTATTATTTATATTATTAATCATTTATAAGTTTACGCTGAACCGTAGGGGTCATAGAGTGCCTGGGAAATGGGGGAAAATCACCTTTCATCTGAGGAAAGGAACTTTTTCTCCTGAAATAATGTATCAACAGTCATATGATTTTATTTTGTATTCGTTTTTACAAACATCATGACTTAGTTTTTTGCATTTGGTATTAGCATCAAATGTTTTACGTTTATGTAAATTCTACGTCAATCGTTTCTGGTCCGAACCAAGGACGAGGCACTCATTGAAAAGCAACAAAAATGGTTGTGAGCTTGAGGGAATCATTGAGCCTTGATTGTAGGCTATTATAACACGTGCTTGTAATTACTCTGAAGTTTGTAAGCAAATTCGTCTCTTCAGTGTTGGATATCAAAGTTCAAACACACTAGCAGTCAAAATATAAATATAATAATAATAAAAGGATTATTGTACGAGTATATGAGTGTTGGATAATTAGGTGGTGGTTGGGGTGCTTTGTTTGTCAGGAGACGTGGGGAAATTTCTCCAGCTGTGGGTTTTATTTGACTCGCTAAATGGACCTTTTGGTTATTTGATCGAGACCTTTTGTTGACTAACCGGTTCACCCTGCTGCAAGATGCATGTCACATTGTAAGATGTGTTGCCCATTTATCATATCATATAAAACATTATTTGTGCAACAGATTAAGGCATCACATTCCGTTATAAAATCTGGTTAGGAAGATTTTGACATTCATAGTTTAACAGATACGGTGTTTCAACCGTTAAATTCTGAGTATGATAGTATCATGGGGTGATCCAACGCGTTTTTGCTGACTAGTATGATGACAGAAGAAGGTTATATTGAGACAACGTTTCGCTCTATGTTGAGCTTTAACCGTCAATAACTGAAGAGGGGGGAACTTTGTGGAAAGAAGAGGTCTTTAACCTTTTAACCTCGGCATTTACACCCAGTTCTCTCGAGAGTGCTAAAAAACATCTGTTGCTGACAAACATAATAAACGTTTATTGGATAAACAAAATTGATTCTCCTCAAAGCTGGAATGTTTTACTCTTGGGGATCAGAGCCACCTAAACCACAGTGGAATAATATAGTTAGTTCTTACTTTTCGACATTACGAAATTATCCGTGGCTAATTAGATGTCTAAATATCTTCCTTTTTTTTGTCGAAATATTTTTTTTAATATGCCAATGTGTGACTAAAATTTCATTGGATAATTTTTCGATGACATATTACGTTAAATGAGATGATGTAAATGTTCGTAGGAGAGTTGTCCTGCGTTAAAAATAATGCAGAGTTTTCAGTTCTATATATATATATATATTCTCCATGGGGAAGTGGAACAGAATTCTTCCTCCGTAAGCCATGCGTGTCGTAAGAGGCGACTAAAATGCCGGGAGCAAGGGGCTAGTAACCCATTCTCCTGTATATATTACTAAATGTAAAAGGAGAAACTTTCGTTTTTTCTTTTGGGCCACCCTGCCTCGGTGGGAAACGGTCGACGTGTTGAAAGATATATATATATATATATATATATATATATATATATATATATATATATATATATATATATATATATATATATATATTTAATTACATATATAATAGTTGCTTCAGTTCGAATAAAGCTAACAAAAAATTATTAAAAAAAAAAAAATATAGATCTCGATAAAAAAAAAAGTCCTCGGGGAACGGAAATATAATACTGAATTATACTGGCCTCGTTAAGAATATATTAATTTCCTTAATAATGTATTAACCTCCTTAAGAATGTTAACCTCGTTAAGAATATATTAACCTCCTTAAGAATGTATTAACCTCGTTAAGAATGTATTAACCTCGTTAAGAATGTATTAATCTCGTTAAGAATGTATTAACCTCGTGCACTCAGCTCATCCTGTGAGCAATAATTAAATATAAATACTCGACTCATCCTATGAGAGTTAATTATCCATAGCTCATTGTGTGAGCAATAGTTAGTTATATATACTCATCTCAGCCTTTGGGCTTTAATTAATTATGCATACTGTGAGCATTAGCTTATTGTGCACTCAGCTCATTCTGTGAGTGATAGTTTATTGTACGTACACTCACTCACGTGAGGGGTAGTTTATTGTACACTGTTGATCACGTGAGTGGTTGTTTATTGTGCACTCTTGCTCACTTGAAGGATAGTTTATTGTACACTCGCTCACGTGAAGGATAGTTTATTGTACACTCGCTCACGTGAAGGATAGTTTATTGTACACTCGCTCACGTGAAGGATAGTTTATTGTACACTCGCTCACGTGAAGGATAGTTTATTGTACACTCGATCACGTGAAGGATAGTTTATTGTACACTCGCTCACGTGAGGGTAGTTTATTGTGCACTCTTGCTCACATGAGTGGTCGCTTATTGTGCACTCTTGCTCACGTGAGTGGTCGCTTATTGTGCACTCTTGCTCACGTGAGTGGTCGCTTATTGTTGATTTTTGCTCACGTGAATGGTAGTTTATTGTTCACTCTTGCTCACGTGAGTGGTCGCTTGTTGTGCACTCTTGCTCACGTGAGTGGTCGCTTATTGTTCATTCTTGCTCACGTGAATGGTAGTTTATTGTTCACTCTTGTTCACGTGAGTGGTCGCTTGTTGTGCACTCTTGCTCACGTGAGTGGTCGCTTATTGTTCATTCTTGCTCACGTGAATGGTAGTTTATTGTTCACTCTTGCTCACGTGAGTGGTCGCTTGTTGTGCACTCTTGCTCACGTGAGTGGTCGCTTATTGTTCATTCTTGCTCACGTGAATGGTAGTTTATTGTGCACTCTTGCTCACGTAAGTGGTCGCTTATTGTGCACTCTTGCTCACGTGAGTGGTCGCTTATTGTGCACTCTTGCTCACGTGAGTGGTCGCTTATTGTTCATTCTTGCTCACGTGAATGGTAGTTTATTGTGCACTCTTGCTCACGTGAGTGGTCGCTTATTGTGCACTCTTGCTCACGTGAGTGGTCGCTTATTGTGCACTCTTACCTCTTCCTGACTAATAAAATACTCTCTTACCTTACTAATAAAGCACCTCACTCGCGTACGAACCAATTTGCAACACAGGGCGAAGAAAATGTTTTTTTTTCTTTTCACCATTGAATTTTTCTCATCGCGTTATTAAATTCATTATAAAGTGAGGATAATATTTTACCGGTCACGAGAGTGGCATTTCGGTGGTCATCAATATTGAACATGAAGAAGATAGGCTATTCAGGTCTGACGGTTACTGTAGGCTTTAATCCTTCAAAGTGGGGGGGGGAGAACCATGAGGCTACTGGAGGGGTATTGATCCAAGGAAGAGGAGCTACCCTTCACCTTCCTTGGATCGAACCGGACGATCGCGAGGAAGATAAAGCTTACCAAATTTTAAATGAAAAAATGTAAATCACATACGTGTATGTATATATATATATATATATATATATATATATATATATATATATATATATATATATATATATATATATATATATATATATATATATATATATATATATGTCGTGCCGATTAGGTAAAACTTGCGATTTTGGCTTAAATAGCAACGCTTACCTTGCCATATAAGACAAGTGAAAATTTGTGTATGCAATAATTTCGCCAAAATCATTCTGAACATAACGAAAAAAATATATTTCATTGTGTTTGTTTATTATTAAATTAATGTTAACGTATCTAAAATATATTTAGTTGGGTTAGGCTAAATTAAATTGCGCTTGTTATAATAAGGTTAGGTAGGTTTTCAAAGTTTCTCTTGGTACAGAATTATAAATTCTTACATTAACATAAATGAAAAAAATATATCTTTAAATGTATAAGAGAAAATTTTAGAAAGGACTTAATTTTAGATGAGTTCTTGCTAATTGACCAGATTTACCTAATCGGCACGACAATATATAATATATATATATATATATATATATATATATATATATATATATGTGTGTGTGTGTGTATCGCGTTGAATAGGTAAAATTGGTCAATTAGCAAGAACTCGTTTAAAATTAAGTCTTTTCTAAAATTGTCTTTTATACGTTTAAAGATATATATTTTTCATTTATGGTAATGTAAAAATTAATAATTTTGTACCCAAAGAACCTTAGAAAACTTACCTAACCTTATTATAACAAGCAATTTAATTTAGCCTATATATATATATATATATATATATATATATATATATATATATATATATATATATATATATATATATATATATATATGTATGTCGTGCCGATTAGGTAAAACTTGCGATTTTGGCTTAAATAGCAACGATCTTCTTGCCATATAAGACAAGCGAAAATTTGTGTATGCAATAATTTCGCAAAATCATTCTGAACCTAACGAAAAAATATATTTCATTGTGTTTGTTTATTATTAAATTATTGTAAACGTATCTAAAATATATTTAGTTGGGTTAGGCTAAATTAAATTACGCTTGTTATAATAAGGTTAGGTAGGTTTTCTAAGTTTCTTTTGATACAAAATTATAAACTTTTACATCAACATAAATGAAAAAAAATATATCTTTAAACGTATAAGAGAAAATTTTAGAAAGGACTTAATTTTAATTGAGTTCTTGCTAATTGAGCCAGTTTTACCTAATCGGCACGACACACACACACACACACACACACACACACACACACACACATATATATATATATATATATATATATATATATATATATATATATATATATGTCGTGCCGATTAGGTAAAACTGGTCAATTAGCAAGAACTCATCTAAAATTAAGTCCTTTCTAAAATTTTCTCTTATACGTTTAAAGATATATTTTTTTAATTTATGTTAATGTAAGAATTTATAATTTTGTACCAAGAGAAACTTTGAAAACCTACCTAACCTTATTACAACAAGCGCAATTTAATTTAGCCTAACCCAACTAAATATATTTTAGATACGTTAACATTAATTTAATAATAAACAAACATAGTTTTTTCGTTATGGTCAGAATGATTTTGGCGAAATTATTGCCTACACAAATTTTCACTTGTCTTATATGGCAAGGTGAGCGTTGCTATTTAAGCCAAAATCGCAAGTTTTACCTAATCGGCACGACATATATATATATATATATATATATATATATATATATATATATATATATATATATATATATATATATATATATATATATATATATATATATATATGTCGTATGTGCACATTGTTGTTAGAAAAGCTTCACGTCCAATATGGCAGACAAGTAAGCCGTGACGTCACATGCAAAAGCTTGAATATGTAAGCCAGAGCTCAGTTTCCTACTCCCTCAGTAGGGGATGTTGTTATTCTCCAGCCAGTCCATATACCTTCGTTATATCCATAAGTTTTCGTTTGGTTTAATCCGCTTACTCTTCCTGTTTTTGTCCCTTGAGGGAAAGGATACGACGCACATTTCTGAATGTAAATTAGAAAACGGAGGGCGCCGGATTGTTTTTAAAAAATTTGATGGCTTAGTAGTTTTGTTTGTATGTATATGTACATATACATAGGTATATTCATAGGTATTCATGAGACATACACACATACATAAAGTATATAAAATATGTTTCTTGTTAATACACGCATTTGCCATGAATACACATTTTATATACATACATACATGAAGCCTACGGTACATTACGTGTGTAATAACATTCTTTGTTGTATGGCATTTGCGCATTTAGCTCTTCCTTACGAATGTAACAACAATAATAATAATTATGCGTCGTTGGTGTTCTGGAGTGGTAGCAACCTCTCCTTCGTAGCCATATTTTTTTAAGGTATTGAGCCTTTTTGTTATTTATTGGTAATCACTCTTTTTTTTTTTTTTGTCGAAATACGTTCCTTCCTTCACCATACTCTGGATTTCTTAGTCTGGAAAAAAGACTGTCTCCCCTGACACTGGTCTTTAATCACATGATGATCTCTTCAGTCTCCTAGGTTATATACACTGAGAGGTATATACATACATACACTGAGAGTTTACTTTAATCCCTAACATAGGAGGTAAAGTATTCTTAACTGGTGGTGAACAGGTTACGTACCGCTTTAATGACTCCTCGTGTAGTCGATAGGCTTTTAACCCTCATTAACCAACCATCTTTCACGTCAGTCATCGCTTGTATGTTTGCTCAGACCAAATATAATTGATTCGCTGATATTTTTTTTAGATTCAATTTTATGTACATCATTATTGCTGTGGGCAGCGGTGTTGCCAGCGTGGCTGCTTCATTACTTGTGTTTGTTGTCATGTTGATAATGACTGCAAATTTTCGAGCACGTGTGTGTGAGTATATCCGTATCAAGTGTGTATCATTGTAAAAAGTATATATACCATTAGGAACAATAATAAGACAGAATATTTACAATATTTTATTATAATATCATTACCATATATCAACAGTTGAAAAAAAGACAAATGATTAAATTTGAGAAGCAGTCAAGAGAGAGAGAGAGTGAGAGAGAGACTGGAAGAAGCGGTAATGGGGGTACTAGGACACACAGGGTCGAGCTGTGGTAGAAGGGATCAGCACCACATCAAACCCCCAGCAACCACACCCACCACGACAACCACAGCAACTACGACAGCCACACTAGAACCACACAACTCACACCGGCCACAAGACTCTGAAACGGCTTTAAACCAGAATCTCTGAAACTCATGAGAGATATAACGTTGACCAACATTAAAAAAAAAACAAGATGTCAGTCGAATGGTCTTACATATATATCGGCGTAACTGATTGTTTCTGTTATTCAAGAAGATCAATAGTTTGAGTGTTTTATGCTTCTATTATTTCTTCTATCAAAGGCACTTAAAAAAGCCTTTTTTTTGTCTCGAGTACTGAAGGACTTACATTAAAAGGCATTGCCTACTGCTGAATTTGCTCTAAGGTCTATGTATACACACAAACACACTGAATTTGTATAAACAAAACACAGAAGATATGTACATTCGAAAGTTACTCAACAAATCACAAAAAAGCGTATTATTTGATACAAAGTGATACAGACACTGAGACCAGCACTAAGAACATTTTCCAAGGAGTACAAAGTGTTTCAGCCATCAAGAACACAATAACTATATTGAACGTATAGTGTTTCATCTCTCCTGACCAATACAAAGAACATCTTCAATTGAGTGCAGTGTTTCAACTCTCCAAACCAACACAAAGAACACCTTCCAGTGAGAACAGAGTGTTTCAACTCTCCATAGTATCAAAAGAACACCGTTCAGTGGTGTAAATGTGTCAACTTTTAACACTAATACAAGAATACCTTGAAGTGTCTCACTTCTCCACCCTGCCTCTTTCCTCTGAGTGGAAAGTACTCCAACTCTCCAGACTATCACCATGAACACCTTCCAGTGAATGGAAAGTGTTTCAAGTCTACATACTAGCACAGGAAATACCTTCCAATAAGTCTAAAATATATCGACCCTCCTGAGCAACACCAGAAACATCTTCCAGCTGTGCTGACGGAGGGAGGGAGGAATACGCCGTCTGTGTTGACGGAGGGAGGGAGGAATACGCCGTCTGTGTTGACGGAGGGAGGGAGGAATACACCGACTGCGTCAGGTCTCCCATCTTCAGGTTCCTGAGTCGGATGCTGTGTTGGTGACCCTTCACGATGGACCACAGCACTGACCCTTGACCTCACCTGCGTGACCTTGGGGGCTCAGGGGCAAAGTCAGGTGAGGGGTCCTTGAGGAGAGGGGTCTTTGAGGATAGAGAGAGAAGGTGAGGTCTTGAGAGAGAGAGAAAGCTGTCCTTGAAGAGAGAGAATTGTGATGGAGCTGCCCCCAACACCGCTGTTTCTTCTAGTCACTTAAGTACTATACACTCAGAGTATAATTTATAATATATATTATGAAGCAAATAACGCTATATATATATGAACATGTATATTTAAAACTCTATACTCAAAAACAAAACAAATTTTATGCATAAGCTAGTATTTTTCTCAAGGGGACCCACGAATTTGTACCACAGCGTGAATGAAGCCATATAATTTAATACCGCGTCTTTAGCAATGCTGACGTGTGACATGGTGCTGTATAGCTGAAGTATCCGCTAGAGGGAGCAGTGATCTGAAGCCAAGTTGCTGTAATAACAGGAACCACACAGGGGCCAGAAATGTACCACATATGTGTGTGTGAGAAGTAATGCAATGTGACGGCAATGCTAGTGTCATTGTCCTTGCTGCAAATTGTGCATCAAATGGAGACCTTATGGCCTCTGCAATAAGGCAATTACTGCTGGTTTTCCTACTGGCGGGGGTGCTTGTCTTGGTGGTGGGATTATTGTTGCTGCCATGATGCATTTTGCGATGGCAAGGTTCCTGTTCTTTTGATATCTGGTAGTGGCAGTGTGTGTGTTGTAGTTTTACCACGTATGATGCTCAGAGTCTCGTCTAAACACAGCATACACAGTCTAACTTTGAGACAGGTGTCCGCTTTCACGATACTCTCGCCTTGTGCCAGTACCGTGGCATTCATAAATATCAGTATGCGCTCCAAGAAACTCAAAGCCTTCAAACTAGTTGGAAAATAATTCACGTCCATTAGAAAGCGTTTCTGCTGCACTGGAGTAATTCTTCTTTTCCTCATTGATAACACAGCTTGTTTTTTTCAAGGGCTTAGTTTATATATATGTCGTGCCGATTAGGTAAAACTTGCTATTTTGGCTTAAATAGCAACGCTCACCTTGCCATATAAGACAACTGAAAATTTGTGTATGCAATAATTTCGCCAAAATCATTCTGAACATAACGAAAAAAATATATTTCATTGTGTTTGTTTATTATTAAATTAATGTTAACGTATCTAAAATATATTTAGTTGGGTTAGGCTAAATTAAATTGTGCTTGTTGTAATAAGGTTAGGTAGGTTTTCAAAGTTTCTCTTGGTACAAAATTATAAATTCTTACATTAACATAAATGAAAAAAATATATCTTTAAACGTATAAGAGAAAATTTTAGAAAGGACTTAATTTTAGATGAGTTCTTGCTAATTGACCAGTTTTACCTAATCGGCACGACATATACAGTGTACCCGGTTTACGATATTTTTCATTCCAGAATGCTGTTCAAGTGCCATTACCAAACGAATTTATCTCCTTAAGAAATGTTGTAAAATAGACTAGTCCTTTTAGACCCCAAAATTACACTTACAAAAGCATTTAAAAAATAAACTTACATAAAAGGGTGAGTTTGGGGACCATCGTAAAAGGGTACCACTATATATATATATATATATATAATATATATATATATATATATATATATATATATATATATATATATATATATATATATATATATATATATATATATACACTGAAGAACGACCATTGTTTTATATTTGACCAGTAATCGTTGACCGTGACAAAATTTTTAGTTGATAATTTCAAAAACATACGAAGTTTCACCCACAGATGTGGGTGAAACTTTGTATGAATAGGATTTTTTCCCTGTTAAAAGTGTCTTTTAAATTAACAGGTAAACTACTGTTGACGAAATTATTAGTCTACCTGGAGGGTATTCCGGGTATCAAAGCCTCCACGACCAAGCCTTCCGGTGAATCGGCCTGATCAACGAGGCTGTTACTGCTGGCCGCACTCAGTCCAACGTACGAACCACAGCCCGGCTGATCAGACACCGACTTTAGGTATCTGTCCAGCTCCCTCTTGAAGACAACCAGGGGTCTAATGGCTGGTGGGAGGCTGTTGAACAGTCTTGGGTTCCGGACACTTATTGTGTTTTCTCTTAGTATACCAGTGGCGCCCCTACTTTTCACTGGGGGTACGTTGCATCGCCTGCCAAGTCTTTTGCTTTCGTAGGGAGTGATTTCTGTGTGCATATTGAGAACCAGTCCCTCCAGAATTTTCCAGGTGTAGATTATGATATATCTCTCTCGCCTGCGTTCCAGTGAGTACAAGACAAGTGCTTCCAGGCGTTCCCAGTAGTTAAGGTGTTTGATGGAACTTATACGTGCAGTATAAAGCTGAAATTTTAATTTTAATTTTTCCTTCTCTAACATAACCTTCAGAATTTTCTGACATTATCAGCAGCGTTTTTTATTTTTTAACATTGTGCAAGTTGTCTTCACCAGGTGCCGTCAGTTTTCATCCAAAGTTAAAAGTAATTATGTTCGTCAGCTAGACACTTCTCATTATAAAAAAAATAATCTCTTTTAATTGTCGCTTAATTTAAGTGTGCCGGAAGTTTAATGAATCGCAGCTTCCAGTGATAACCTTTCAGGTCGATACTACATGAATCCCTTGGAACACGTTAAGGCAAAATGATTTATTTTTGTTTCTGTTGGCGTTAAGTTTTTTTTTTTTTTTTTTGAGATGGATCAGAGTGAGCGATGTAGCAGCGAGTGTAGCGTGTTAAAAGTGAGAGCTGAGTGAGTGATGTAGCAGCGAGTGTAGCGTGTTAAGAGTGAGAGCTGAGTGAGTGATGTAGCAGCGAGTGTAGCGTGTTAAGAGTGAGAGCTGACATCTTATTATCTAGAATTTGTCCTCTACGAACATGCCTTTTTCTAGATATTTTTATAAAAATTCACTATTATGGATCGGTGAACGTGGGTTTCACTACACTTGCACTTCTCTCAGGGGTCTTCTCACCATTTGTGGATGAGGTCTAAAGATCCAATACGGTCTTGCCAGTGCTCTTACATATGCCTTTACCTCCAGTAACATCGTCGAAGAGCGTCTGCTTGCGGCTGTCACCTTTTTTTTCAGGAATGTTGTTATATTCATGTCGAAAAAGGGAGCTTTTCTTGTTAAAATTCAGCTTAATGGAGGCGTGGTGCTGGAGGAGGAGGCTGGTAAAAAAGGGAGGGATTTAGGTAGTGACACCAGGTTAGTATCTAGATTCAAGAGTTTCTAGGGTTTGTTGCTCTTTTGCCACGTTGAACACTGTGGTAAAGGATTCTAAGTGTTCTAGTGAAAGCTTCTAGATTTTGTCGAGGCCTCTTAAGTTCCTAAGAGTGAGGTTTTCTAGGTTCTGTTAAATACTTCCAGGTCCTGTTGAAGACTTCTAGGGTTAGTTAGAAATCTGGGTCTTTTTGAAGATTTCTAGATTCTGTTTATGGCTTCTGGTTCCTGTTGAAGAATCCTAGTATGTTAAAGGATTCTGGGTCCTGCTAAAATCTTTGTATCTCGTTGAAGGCTTCTGAGTGCTGTTAAAGGCTTCTGGGTGCTGTTGAAGGCTTCTGAGTGCTGTTGAAGGCTTCTGGGTGCTGTTGAAGGCTTCTGGGGGTGCTGTTGAAGGCTTCTGGGTGCTGTTGAAGGCTTCTGGGTGCTGTTGAAGGCTTCTGGGTGCTGTTGAAGGCTTCGGGGACTTGTTGCAGGATTCTGGGTCCTGTTGAGGGCTTCTGGGTTCTGTTGAAGGCTCTTCGATCCTGTTTATGGGTCCTATTGTAGGCGTGTAGGTCATGTTGAAGGCTTCTGGGTCCAGTGAAAAGCTTTTTTTTTTTTTGGGGGGGGGGGTCCCGTTGAAGGTTTCTGAGTCCCGTTGAAGGAAGGCTTCTGGGTTCCACCACTACAGCACCTTGAAGGAATTTATTCTAGAGAAACACCGTGTGGACACCTTTAGGTCTGAGACCTTGAGACGGTCTTTCTCCTAGATTGCACCTCAGTGGATGGAGGATCGAGCCTCCACCACTCCTTGCCTCGAATAATAATAATAATAATATAATAATAATAATAATAACAAGTCATGTATGTCACCTAGAGTTGGGTGGAAACCGTCTCCCCCGGCAGCCTGGGTGACAGGTTGACGGGTGGAGGCGGCGACAGGAGGAATCTGAATGTGACGCGGAATTGATGGGACATGATGTAGTAGAGGAGAAAGTTGAGGGCTCCGTTGATGAGGGCGAGGAGGTCCATCACCTCTCCCCAGTGTAGGTAGCACTTTCTGCGGGAGAGAGAGGAGGGGAAAAGCCGGTGATAGGATATTAAGTACTTTCACTTTCCCTCTCTCTAAAATTTCAGCCTCTCATTATTTATGCCTTTTCCTCCTAGCGTTTCCCCTGAAGCACCCACCTGAAGGAGGGGTCGTAGATGACCCTTCCCACCTCACCCACCCACCCTGAAGTACCCACCTGAAGAAAGAGTGGCCGTAGATGGCTGAGAGGAGGGAGAGGATGCCCTGGGGCAGCTCGGTGGCTAGGAACAGCAGCAGCACCGTCAGTAACATTCTCGTTGTCTTCTCCGTCAGCTTCTCCATGCGAGGAAGCTTTCTCTCTGTCTCCATAGATGGCGTGCTCATCTTGATCAAGTTCTCCTGGTGGAGTGGCAGAAGGGAGAATTAAAGAGGGAGTGGAAGAGGTGGAGGAGGAGGAAAGAGAAGGAGAAAGGAGGATGAGGTGGAACGAGAAGGAGAAGGAGGAGGTGGAAAGAGAAGAAGGAAGAGGAGGAGAACGATTTCTTCGTTCTGTCCAAAAAATTGAATTCCCAGCCATTCGTGATTGGAAGGTACATTGTTTTCCATCCAATACTCTGTCTTTCTCTCTCACTCTCTCTTACTGGCTTGGCATAAGTTAGGATGTCACTCCATTCTCTCATCTCGTGCCTTAGTGGCGTGTTGATATGTACCGTCATGTCAGTATTGTCATGTATCGTCATGTACCGTCATGTGTCAATGTTGACATGTACCGTCATGTGTCAGTGTTATGTGTTAGTATTGTCATGTATCGTCATGTGTCAGTGTTGACATGTACTGTCACGTGTCAGTGTTGTCATTTGTTAGTATTGTCATGTACAGTCATGTGTCAGTGTTGACATGTACCGTCATGTGTCAGTATTGTGTTGTGTTAATATTGCCATGTATCGTCATGTGTCAGTGTTGACATGTATTGTCATGTGTCAGTGTTGACATGTACTGTCATGTGTCAGTGTTGTCATGTGTTAGTATTGTCATGTACAGTCATGTGTCAGTGTTGACATGTACCGTCATGTGTCAGTATTGTGTTGTGTTAATATTGCCATGTATCGTCATGTGTCAGTGTTGACATGTATTGTCATGTGTCAGTGTTGACATGTACCGTCATATGTCAGTATTGTGATGTTAGTCATACGCCAGTGTTAATTTTTTTATTAAGTTACCTACAGCGTGCATTTTTTCCCCTTGTCTTTATTTACACTGTACGTATTATTCAGAGTATAACGTGTAGCCTCCTCTCTCTCTCTCTGCATGTTTTAAGGTGCGTAAACACAGGAATTTGTTTATCGTGTAAGAACAATGCCCCGCGCTGGAAGTTTTGAGGGTAAACAATCTCTTGTTTATCCTTCGAGATAACTCACTTCCTGCTTCTTCCTTTCCTCCTCCTCCTCCTCTTCCTCCTCCTCCTCCTCCTCCTCCCTCCTCCTCCTCCTCCTCCTCCTCCTCCTCTCCTCCTTCTCCTCCTCCTCTTCCTCCTCCTTCTCCTCCTGAAAGTCAATCTACCCTCGTCTGTCTTCTTGAAAGGCAGTCTTACCTTCGTACTTTATCTTGAAAGTCGGTCAACCTTCTTTGCCCCCTCTGAAAGTCAACCTTCTCTACACCTTCTGAAAGTCAACCTTCTCTGCACCTTCTGAAAGTCAACCTTCTTTGCACCTTCTGAAAGTCAGCCTTCTTTGCACCTTCTGAAAGTCAGCCTTCTTTGCCCCCTCTGAAAGTCAACCTTCTCTGCACCTTCTGAAAGTCAACCTTCTTTGCACCTTCTGAAAGTCAGCCTTCTTTGCCCCTTCTGAAAGTCAACCTTCTTTGCACCTTCTGAAAGTCAACCTTCTTTGCACCTTCTGAAAGTCAACCTTCTCTGCACCTTCTGAAAGTCAACCTTCTTTGCACCTTCTGAAAGTCAACCTTCTTTGCACCTTCTGAAAGTCAGCCTTCTTTGCCCCCTCTGAAAGTCAACCTTCTCTGCACCTTCTGAAAGTCAACCTTCTTTGCACCTTCTGAAAGTCAGCCTTCTTTGCCCCTTCTGAAAGTCAACCTTCTTTGCACCTTCTGAAAGTCAACCTTCTCTGCACCTTCTGAAAGTCAACCTTCTCTGCACCTTCTGAAAGTCAACCTTCTTTGCACCTTCTGAAAGTCAACCTTCTTTGCCCCTTCATAAAGTCATCCTTCTTTGCACCTTCTGAAAGTCAACCTTCTCTGCACCTTCTGAAAGTCAACCTTCTTTGCACATTCTGAAAGTCAACCTTCTTTATACATTCTGAAAGTCAACCTTCTTTGCATATTCTGAAAGTCAACCTTCTTTGCACATTCTGAAAGTCAACCTTCTTTGCACCTTCTGAAAGTCAACCTTCTCTGCACATTCTGAAAGTCAACCTTCTCTGCACCTTCTGAAAGTCAACCTTCTCTGCACCTTCTGAAAGTCAACCTTCTCTGCACCTTCTGAAAGTCAACCTTCTTTGCACCTTCTGAAAGTCAACCTTCTCTGCACCTTCTGAAAGTCAACCTTCCTTGCACCTTCTGAAAGTCAACCTTCTCTGCACCTTCTGAAAGTCAACCTTCTTTGCACATTCTGAAAGTCAACCTTCTCTGCACATTCTGAAAGTCAACCTTCTCTGCACATTCTGAAAGTCAACCTTCTCTGCACATTCTGAAAGTCAACCTTCCTTGCACCTTCTGAAAGTCAACCTTCCTTGCACCTTCTGAAAGTCAACCTTCTTTGCACCTTCTGAAAGTCAACCTTCTTTGCACATTCTGAAAGTCAACCTTCTTTGCACCTTCTGAAAGTCAACCTTCTCTGCACCTTCTGAAAGTCAACCTTCTTGCACATTCTGAAAGTCAACCTTCCTTGCACCTTCTGAAAGTCAACCTTCTTTGCACCTTCTGAAAGTCAACCTTCCTTGCACCTTCTGAAAGTCAACCTTCTTTGCACATTCTGAAAGTCAACCTTCTCTGCACATTCTGAAAGTCAACCTTCTCTGCACATTCTGAAAGTCAACCTTCTCTGCACCTTCTGAAAGTCAACCTTCTCTGCACATTCTGAAAGTCAACCTTCTCTGCACATTCTGAAAGTCAACCTTCTCTGCACCTTCTGAAAGTCAACCTTCTTTGCACATTCTGAAAGTCAACCTTCTCTGCACATTCTGAAAGTCAACCTTCTCTGCACATTCTGAAAGTCAACCTTCTCTGCACATTCTGAAAGTCAACCTTCCTTGCACCTTCTGAAAGTCAACCTTCCTTGCACCTTCTGAAAGTCAACCTTCTTTGCACCTTCTGAAAGTCAACCTTCTTTGCACATTCTGAAAGTCAACCTTCTTTGCACCTTCTGAAAGTCAACCTTCTTTGCACATTCTGAAAGTCAACCTTCCTTGCACATTCTGAAAGTCAACCTTCCTTGCACCTTCTGAAAATCAACCTTCTTTGCACCTTCTGAAAGTCAACCTTCTCTGCACCTTCTGAAAGTCAACCTTCTTTGCACATTCTGAAAGTCAACCTTCTCTGCACCTTCTGAAAGTCAACCTTCTTTGCACATTCTGAAAGTCAACCTTCTTTGCACATTCTGAAAGTCAACCTTCTCTGCACATTCTGAAAGTCAACCTTCTTTGCACATTCTGAAAGTCAACCTTCTCTGCACCTTCTGAAAGTCAACCTTCTTTGCACATTCTGAAAGTCAACCTTCTTTGCACATTCTGAAAGTCAACCTTCTTTGCACATTCTGAAAGTCAACCTTCTCTGCACATTCTGAAAGTCAACCTTCTCTGCACATTCTGAAAGTCAACCTTCCTTGCACATTCTGAAAGTCAACCTTCTCTGCACATTCTGAAAGTCAACCTTCTTTGCACATTCTGAAAGTCAACCTTCTCTGCACCTTCTGAAAGTCAACCTTCCTTGCACATTCTGAAAGTCAACCTTCCTTGCACCTTCTGAAAGTCAACCTTCCTTGTTCTTCAAGCAAACCAGTCTACCTTCCTCCCCTCTCCCACACTTTATATAATAGTTAACGTAACATTGTTCTTGCTTACATATACACGCAGTGTAAAGCGGATTGTCAACAAAATGTTTTTTTTTTTTTTTTTTTTGAGAGAGAGAGAGAGAGAGAGAGAGAGAGAGAGTGAGGTAGTAAAAAAAAAACATAAAAAAAAGACTGACTGGAAATTTATTGATAAGAAGAAAGCAAGATGTGCGTGACTAGTTTAATCACTTCAAGGAATATGTCCATTTATATTCTTCGTCAAGAATTTGATGTTTTGAACTTTTGATGTCCTCGTCAGAGAAGCGCAGTTTTGATGTCCTCGTCAGAGAAGCGCAGTTTTGATGTCCTCGTCAGAGAAGCGCAGTTTTGATGTCCTCGTCAGAGAAGCGCAGTTTTGATGTCCACGTAGAAGCGCAGTTTTGATGTCCGTCAGAGAAGCGCAGTTTTGATGTCCACGTCAGAAGCGCAGTTTTGATGTCCCGTGAAGCGCAGTTTTGATGTCCACGTCAGAGAAGCGCAGTTTTGATGTCCTCGTCAGAGAAGCGCAGTTTTGATGTCCTCGTCAGAGAAGCGCAGTTTTGATGTCCTCGTCAGAGAAGCGCAGTTTTGATGTCCTCGTCAGAGAAGCGCAGTTTTGATGTCCTCGTCAGAGAAGCGCAGTTTTGATGTCCTCGTCAGAGAAGCGCAGTTTTGATGTCCTCGTCAGAGAAGCGCAGTTTTGATGTCCTCGTCAGAGAAGCGCAGTTTTGATGTCCTCGTCAGAGAAGCGCAGTTTTGATGTCCTCGTCAGAGAAGCGCAGTTTTGATGTCCTCGTCAGAGAAGTGCAGTTTTGATGTCCCGTCAGAGAAGCGCAGTTTTGATGTCCTCGTCAGAGAAGCAGCAGTTTTGATGTCCTCTTCAGAGAAGCGCAGTTTTGATGTCCTCGTCAGAGAAGCGCAGTTTTGATGTCCTCGTCAGAGAAGCGCAGTTTTGATGTCCTCGTCAGAGAAGCGCAGTTTTGATGTCCTCTTCAGAGAAGCGCAGTTTTGATGTCCTCGTCAGAGAAGCGCAGTTTTGATGTCCACGTCAGAGAAGCGCAGTTTTGATGTCCACGTCAGAGAAGCGCAGTTTTGATGTCCTCGTCAGAGAAGCGCAGTTTTGATGTCCTCTTCAGAGAAACGCAGTTTTGATGTCCACGTCAGAGAAGCGCAGTTTTGATGTCCTCTTCAGAGAAACGCAGTTTTGATGTCCACGTCAGAGAAGCGCAGTTTTGATGTCCACGTCAGAGAAGCGCAGTTTTGATGTCCTCGTCAGAGAAGCGCAGTTTTGATGTCCTCGTCAGAGAAGCGCAGTTTTGATGTCCACGTCAGAGAAACGCAGTTTGATGTCCACGTCAGAGAAGCGCAGTTTTGATGTCCCTTCAGAGAAACGCAGTTTTGAGTCCGAAGGGAGTTTGTCCACGTCAGAGAAGAGCAGTTTTGATGTCCTCTTCAGAGAAACGCAGTTTTGATGTCCACGTCAGAGAAGCGCAGTTTTGATGTCCACGTCAGAGAAGTGCAGTTTTGATGTCCTCGTCAGAGAAGCGCAGTTTTGATGTCCTCGTCAGAGAAGCGCAGTTTTGATGTCCTCGTCAGAGAAGCCCAGTTTTGATGTTCTCGTCAGAGAAGCGCAGTTTTGATGTCCACGTCAGAGAAGTGCAGTTTTGATGTCCTCGTCAGAGAAGCGCAGTTTTGATGTCCTCGTCAGAGAAGCGCAGTTTTGATGTCCACGTCAGAGAAGCGCAGTTTTGATGTCCTCGTCAGAGAAGCGCAGTTTTGATGTCCTCGTCAGAGAAGCGCAGTTTTGATGTCCTCGTCAGAGAAGCGCAGTTTTGATGTCCTCGTCAGAGAAGCGCAGTTTTGATGTCCTCGTCAGACAAGCGCAGTTTTGATGTCCTCGTCAGAGAAGAGCAGTTTTGATGTCCTCGTCAGAGAAGCGCAGTTTTGATGTCCTCGTCAGAGAAGCGCAGTTTTGATGTCCTCTTCAGAGAAACGCAGTTTTGATGTCCACGTCAGAGAAGCGCAGTTTTGATGTCCTCGTCAGAGAAGCGCAGTTTTGATGTCCTCGTCAGAGAAACGCAGTTTTGATGTCCACGTCAGAGAAGCGCAGTTTTGATGTCCTCGTCAGAGAAGCGCAGTTTTGATGTCCTCGTCAGAGAAGCGCAGTTTTGATGTCCTCGTCAGAGAAGCGCAGTTTTGATGTCCTCGTCAGAGAAGCGCAGTTTTGATGTTCTCGTCAGAGAAGCCAGTTTTGATGTCCCGTCAGAGAAGCGCAGTTTTGATGTCCTCGTCAGAGAAGCGCAGTTTTGATGTCCTCGTCAGAGAAGCGCAGTTTTGATGTCCTCGTCAGAGAAGCGCAGTTTTGATGTCCTCGTCAGAGAACGCAGTTTTGATGTCCTCGTCAGAGAACGCAGTTTTGATGTCCTCGTCAGAGAAGCGCAGTTTTGATGTCCTCGTCAGAGAAGCGCAGTTTTGATGTCCTCGTCAGAGAAGCGCAGTTTTGATGTCCTCGTCAGAGAAGCGCAGTTTTGATGTCCCGTCAGAGAACGCAGTTTTGATGTCCTCGTCAGAGAAGCGCAGTTTTGATGTCCTCGTCAGAGAAGCGCCAGTTTTGATGTTCTCGTCAGAGAAGCGCAGTTTTGATGTCCTCGTCAGAGAAGCGCAGTTTTGATGTCCTCGTCAGAGAAGCGCAGTTTTGATGTCCTCGTCAGAGAAACGCAGTTTTGATGTCCTCGTCAGAGAAGCGCAGTTTTGATGTCCTCGTCAGAGAAGCGCAGTTTTGATGTCCACGTCAGAGAAGCGCCATTTTGATGTCCTCGTCAGAGAAGCGCAGTTTTGATGTCCCGTCAGAGAAGCGCAGTTTTGATGTCCTCGTCAGAGAAGCGCAGTTTTGATGTCCTCGTCAGAAGCGCAGTTTTGATGTCCTCGTCAGAGAAGCGCAGTTTTGATGTCCCGTCAGAGAAGCGCAGTTTTGATGTCCTCGTCAGAGAAGCGCAGTTTTGATGTCCTCGTCAGAGAAGCGCAGTTTGATCTCCGAGAAGCGCATGGCTCGTAGAGAAGCGCAGTTTTGATGTCCTCGTCAAGGAGAGCGCAGGTTTTGATGTCCTCGGTCCAGAAAGCGCAGTTTTGATGTCCTCGTCAGAGAAGCGCAGTTTTGATGTCCTCGTCAGAGAAGCCAGTTTTGATGTCTCGTCGAAACGCAGTTTTGATGTCCCGTAGAGAAGCGCAGTTTGATGTCCTCGTCAGAAGCGCAGTTTTGATGTCCTCGTCGAGAACGCAGTTTTGATGTCCTCGTCAGAAAGCGCAGTTTTGATGTCCTCGTCAGAGAAGCGCAGTTTTGATGTCCTCGTCAGAGAAGCGCAGTTTTGATGTCCACGCAGAGATGCAAGCGCAGTTTTGATGTCCTCGTCAGAGAAGCGCAGTTTGATGTCCTCGTCAGAGAAGCGCAGTTTTGATGTCCTCGTCAGAAGCGCAGTTTTGATGTCCTGTCAGAGAACCGTTTGATGTCCTCGTCAGAGAACGCAGTTTGATGTCCTCGTCAGAAAGCGCAGTTTTGATGTCCTCGTCAGAGAAACGCAGTTTTGATGTCCTCGTCAGAGAAGCGCAGTTTTGATGTCCTCGTCAGAGAAGCGCAGTTTTGATGTCCTCGTCAGAGAAGCGCAGTTTTGATGTCCTCGTCGAAAGCGCAGTTTGATGTCCTCGTCAGAAGCGCGTTTGATGTCCTCGTCAGAACGCAGTTTGATGTCCTCGTCAGAGAAGCGCAGTTTTGATGTCCTCGTCAGAAGCGCGTTTGATCGTGAAAGCGCGTTTTGATGTCCTCGTCGAGAAGCGCAGTTTTGATGTCTCGTCAGAAGCGCAGTTTGATGTCCTCGTCGAACGCGTTTTGATGTCGTCAAAAGCGCAGTTTGATGTCCTCGTCGAAAGGCAGTTTGATGTCCTCGTCAGAAGACGCAGTTTGATGTCCTCGTCGAAGCGCAGTTTTATGTCCTCGTCAGAGAAGGCAGTGATGTCCTCGTCAAGAAGCGCAGGTTTCGATAATACAGTCGAAGCAGTTTATTCCTATCAAGAAAGCATTTTTGATGTCCTCGTCGAAGCGCGTTTTGATGTCTAATCGTCAGAGAACGAATTTTGATTCCTCGTCAGCGCAGTTTTATGTTTTCGTCGAAGCCGCAGTTTTGATGTCTTAAAAGAGGGAAACGCAGTTTTGATGTCCTCGTCAGAGAAACGCAGTTTGATGTCCTCGTCAGAGAAGCGCAGTTTGATGTCCCGTCAGAAAGCGCAGTTTTGATGTCCTCGTCAGAGAAACGCAGTTTTGATGTCCTCGTCAGAAAGCGCAGTTTGATGTCCCGTCAGGAAGCGCAGTTTTATGTCCTTCGTCAGAGGAAGCGAGTTTTGATGTCCTCGTCAGAGAAGCGCAGTTTTGATGTCCTCGTCAAGAGAAGCGCAGTTTGATGTCCACGTCGAAGCGCAGTTTGATGTATCGTCGGAAAGCGCAGTTTTGATGTCCTCGTCAGGGAAGCGCGAAGTTTGATGTCCTCGTCAGAGAAGCGCAGTTTTGATGTCCTCGTCGAGAAGCGCAGTTTTGATGTCCTCGTCAGAAACGCAGTTTTGATGTCCTCGTCAGAGAAGCGCAGTTTTGATGTCCTCGTCGAAGCGCAGTTTGATGTCCTCGTCGAAGTGCAGTTTTGATGTCCTCGTCGAAGCGCAGTTTTGATGTCCTGTCAGAGAAGCGCAGTTTTGATGTCCTCGTCGAAGCGCAGTTTTGATGTCCTCGTCAGAGAAGCGCAGTTTTGATGTCCTCGTCAGAGAAGCGCTGGCTGCGAGAGTAGTGTTGCACAGGATATATATACTGAGAAGTGTATACCTCTCAGCGTATATATACGTTCAAAGTTTCCTTTAGTCCCTACTTTAGGGGTTAAAATAATCTTGACCGGTAGTGAACAGGTGACATGGAGCTATTAATGACCCTCGTAAAGTAGACAGGCCTTCAACCCCATTACCCAGCCATTAGCATTTCTGTCTCGCTATTAGCAGATGAAGGATCGAGCCTCCACCAGGTTTAGCGTTCCATATAATAAATACATAATAATAATTAATAATAATAATAATAATTGTAGAGGCATAGTGGTCGCCTGTGTTGTGACTTGAAGATCCCACTAATGAAAATATATTGATTCTCGTTATCTCTCTCTCTCCTTTATGTTGATTTCTTCGTCCACTTCTGCTCCTATTTTTTTTGTCTTAAAAGGAGGGCGAAAAAGAAGAAAGATGAAAAAAAGTTTTAAATGATTAAAGAATGGAGAAAGGTTAGGAAAAAAAACATTGACGGTAATTCATGTGAAGGAAGTTGTTGTGGTGCTCAGTGATCAGATAAAATGACGTAGATGGCGGAGTCTGCACTCTAGTAAAAAATAACAAGAGTAATTACCGTAGTTAAAATCAGTGTGTTTGTTGGGGTGGGGAGGAAGTGTGTGCTTCCTGGGGTGAGGGAAGGGAGTGTTTGTTAGGTGTGTTTGCTAAGGTGAGGGAGGGGAGTGTTTTAAGGTGTGCCTGCTGAGGAGAAGGGAGAAGTGCGCTTGGTTGGGTAGAGGGGGGGGAGGGGAACGAATTATCGAATTAAGTCGAACTATGATTCGATAACCGTCCCGGATGGATCCACACGTCGTCTCAAATTGTCTAGAATATCTCTTTCCCCTCAAGGGAAGTTCCTTGACGATAGTGAGGGTTCTTGATCTAGGGAATTAGATCTGTGCTCCAGTTCTCTGAATTTAGTCTGAATACCTTCCATCCATATGGGGAATAAGTCTGTTGAGTATACCTGGTAAAGTGTATGGTAGAGTTATTATTGAAAGAATTAAGAGTAAGACTGAAAGCAGGATAGCAGATGAGCAGGGAGGCTTTAGGAAGGATAGGGGGTGTGTAGACCAAGTGTTTACAGTGAAACATATAGGTGAATAGTATTTAGATAAGGGTAAAGAGGTATTTGTGGCATTGGATTTGGAAAAGGCGTATGATAGGGGGGCAGTGTGGCAGATGTTGCAAATGTATGGAATAGGAGGTAGGTTATTGAAAGCAGTGAAGAGTCTTTACGAGGATAGTGAGGCTCAGGTTAGAGTATGTAGGCGAGAGGGAGATTATTTCCCAGTAAAAGTAAGCCTTAGACAGGGATGTGTGATGTCACCGTGGTTGTTCAATATATTTATAGATGGAGTTGTAAGAGAAGTGAATGCTCGGGTGTTGGCAAGAGATGTGGGGTTAAAAGATAAAGAATCTAACACAAAGTGGGAGTTGTCACAGTTGCTCTTTGCTGATGACACTTACTTTTGGGGGATTCTGAAGAGAAGTTGCAGAGGTTGGTGGATGAGTTTGGTAGGGTATATAAAAGAAGGAAATTAAAAGTGAATACAGGAAAGAGTAAGGTGATGAGGATAACAAAAAAATTAGGTAACGGAAGATTGGATATCAGATTGGAAGGAGAGAGTATGGAGGAGGTGAATGTATTCAGATATTTGGGAGTGGATGTGTCAGCAGATGGGTCTATGAAGAATGAGGTGAATCATAGAATTAACGAGGGAAAAAAGGGTGAGTGGTGCACTGAGGAGTCTGTGGAGACAGAGAACTTTATCCAGGAAAGCAAAGAGGGGAATGTATGAGAGTATAGTTATACCAATGCTCTTGTATGGGTGTGAGGCATGGGTTGTGAATGTTGCAACAAGGAGAAGGCTGAAGGCAGTGGAGATAGTCATGTCTGAGGGCAATGTGTGGTGTGAATATAATGCAGAGAATCCGTAGTTTGGAGATTAGGGGGAGGTGTGGGATTACCAAAACTATTATCCAGAGGGCTGAGGAGGGGTTATTGAGATGGTTTGAACATGTAGAGAGGATGTAACAAAATAGAATGACTTCAAGAGTGTATAAATCTGTAGTGGAGGGAAGGCGGGGTAGAGTTCGGCCTTGGAAATGTTGGAGGGAGGGGGTAAAGGAGGTTTTGTGTGCGAGGGGCTTGGACTTCCAGCAAGCGTGCGTGAGCGTGTTAGATAGGAGCGAATGGAGACAAATGGTTTTTAGGATTTGATGTGCTGTTGGAGTGTAAGCAAGGTAACATTTATGAAGGGATTCAGGAAACCAGCATGGCGGACTTGATTCCTGGAGATGGGAAGTACAGTGCCGGCACTCTGAAGGAGGGTGTTAATGTTGCGTTTTATAACTGTAGGTAAGCATGCCTCTGGCAAGTCAGTGATGGAGTGAGTGATGATGATTTTTTTTCTTTTTCGGGCCACCCTGCCTTGGTGAGAAACGGCCAATGTGTTAACAATAAAAAAAACCTTCCATCCCCCCACCCGCACAGGCGCTGTATAATCCTACGGGTTTAGCACTCCCCATGATTATAATAATATAATTTATACGAATTTAGTATTTAATTTCGATAGAAAATCACCAGAGCGAGAGGAAAATAACGAATATTGATTTTATGATAAATAGCGAACTACCCGTCTGATAGAAGGATAACACCAAGTAGCTACGATCATTAGTGAGTTAGGTGTGTAAGGGCACGTTGTGTGGGTCACTGTGTCTTCCTTCTGAAGGAACTTCTTCAAGAGAGGGGGGGGTATCAGCACTTTCAGCCCCCTTCAGCCCTTAGAAAGGGGCAGATGGCGTCTTGCTAGCTTCCTGGTCAACAGTTTAATTAGTAACATATGTTCGTACCCGGGGCGTCAGTAAGTCACGTCATGGATGAGGCTCATGCCCTAGAGATGTACAGGCGCTGACATTATCTTTAAGGTGTAGGTGGATGAATTTGTGGCACTAAATATCTGTCCAGAAGCTCTCTTGCTGGTGTCTCTTTAAAATGTCCCTAAAATGGGACAAGAGATTGTCATTGAACATGTTGCTGAGACGGATTGCAACATCTTTGTCAGGGTGATGTTCCTCCACAAATGAAAGCACCTCACTCGCTGTTAGTACGAGGAGTACCCCACCAGGAGGTAACCTCCTGCACCTCATCATAGTTATTCTGGGCTTATCCAATTCACCGTCAATAATAATAATAATAATAATAATTGGTGGTTAGTACAGTATCTTGATACATCAAAAATTAATCTCTTTAACTCCTGGAAACAGTGAAACACACATACCTACGTAGACAGTCATATTTCTTGACAGACATTTATATTACGTCATAGACTGTATAGTCGCTCATATCTCACAACATTCCTTGATAGACAATCATATTCTTCATATTCCTTAACAGACAATCATATCCCTTCATATTCCATCACAGACAGCCATCGCTTCCATCAGATCAAACCAACGCACCAAGATTGGTGTTCCGTGTCGTTTTCGTTCACTTGTTTGAATAGTGGGAATTCTCAGCCTCCTATGCTAATCATTCTTTTGTGAATATAAGTCATTATCAATAGAGATTGGGATTGGGGCATCATAATCATCATTCCCTGTGCTGGGCAAAAATTAAGCAAAATGCTGATTGGTCATAATATATATATATATATATATATATATATATATATATATATATATATATATATATATATATATATATATATATATATATATATATATAATGAAAATTGGATTCCTTGTTTAATGTTTTCATGCATTTATTTTCCAAAATTATAATGATGGTTTGCATAAAGCCATTATCTGAACGAAAATATTTCCTTCCTCTGGCGATATTGCAGTCATGGGGTACACCATGCTTCATGCCCGCCTGCCATGGTGGGGGTTATAATGTTGGTAGGGAGAGTATCATTATCATCATATTTACCATCACTATCATTATACCACCATCACTATCATCACCAGGACTCTCGGGTTAAGATAAGATTTCTTCGGATTTTTAACCCCGGAGGGTTAGCCACCCAGGATAACCCAAGAAAGTCAGTGCGTCATCGAGGACTGTCTGTCTTATTTCCATTGGGGTCCTTAATCTTGTCCCCCAGGATGCGACCCACACCAGTCGACTAACAACCCAGGTACCTATTTGCTGCTAGGTGAACATGACAAAAGGTGTAAGGAAACACGTCAAAATGTTTCCACCCGACGGGAATCGAACCCGGGCCCTCCGTGTGTGAAGCGAGAGCGAGAACTTTCTAGCCATCCATTCTAGGTGTCAGTGTTAGCATAACGTAGCAGGTGTCTCGTTATATATGTTGAACTTTGTGTGAGAGAGAGAGGATGGATCATATATATACAGTGATATTTATGGGGTTTGCAAGGCTAGATCGAGATGCTTAATGGTGTTTATACAATCCAACCGTGTCTTTCCACCCCTACCCATTAGTGCCATCACCCCCTCACCCCTTAGGACCACCAACACCTTTAGTGCCACCAACACCCTCTACCACCAACAGGGGGTGTGTAGACCAAGTGTTTGCAGTAAAACATATAGGTGAGCAGTATTTGGATAAGGGTAAAGAGGTTTTTTTGGCATTTATGGATTTGAAAAAGCGTATGATAGGGTGGATAGGGGGCAATGTGGCAGATGTTGCAGGTGTATGGAATAGGAGGTAGGTTACTGAAAGCAGTGAAGAGTTTTTATGAGGATAGTGAGGCTCAGGTTAGAGTGTGTAGGAGAGAGGGAGATTATTTCTCGGTAAAAGTAGGCCTTAGACAGGGATGTGTGATGTCACCTGTTGTTCAATATATTTATAGATGGGGTTGTAAGAGAAGTGAATGCGAGGGTCTTGGCAAGAGGTGTGGGGTTAAAAGACAAAGAATCAAATACAAAGTGGGAGTTGTCACAGTTGCTTTTTGCTGATGACACTTTGCTTTTGGGAGATTCTGAAGAGAAGTTGCAGAGGTTGGTGGATGAATTTGGTAGGGTATGTAAAAGAAGAAAATTGAAAGTGAATATAGGAAAGAGTAAGGTGATGAGGATAACAAAAAGATTAGGTGACGAAAGATTGGATATCAGATTGGAGGGAGAGAGTATGGAGGAGGTGAATGTATTCAGATATTTGGGAGTGGACATGTCAGCAGATGGGTCTATGAAGGATGAGGTAAATCATAGAATTGATGAGGGGAAAAGGGTGAGTGGAGCACTTCGGAGTCTATGGAGACAAAGAACTTTGTCCATGGAAGTAAAGAGGGGAATGTATGAGAGTATAGTTATACCAACAGGTGCGGGATTACCAAAACTATTATCCAGAGAGCTGAGGAGGGGTTGTTGAGGTGGTTCGGACATGTAGAGAGAATGGAACGAGACAGAATGACTTCGAGAGTGTATAAATCTGTAGTGGAGGGAAGGCGGGGTAGGGGTCGGCCTAGGAAAGGTTGGAGGGAGGGGGTAAAGGAGGTTTTGTGTGCGAGGGGCTTGGACTTCCAGCAAGCATGTGTGAGCGTATTTGATAGGAGTGGAGACAAATGGTTTTTAATACTTGACGTGCTGTTGGAATGTGAGCAAAGTAACATTTATGAAGGATTCAGGGAAACCGGCAGGCCGGACTTGAGTCCTGAGATGGGAAGTACAGTGTCTGCACTCTGAAGGAGGGGTGTTAATGTTGCAGTTTTATAACTGTAGTGTAAAGCACCCTCTGGCAAGACAGTGATGGAGTGAATGATGATGAAAGTTTTCTTTTTGGGCCACCCTGCCTTGTGGGAATCGGCCGATGTTTAAATATATATATATATAAATATATATATATATATATATATATATATATATATATATATATATATATATATATATATATATATATATTACACCCTCTGGTTTTCTTCATTTTTCTTACTAGTTCTTGTTCTTGTTTATTTCCACTTATCTCCATAGGAAGTGGAACAGCACCTGCCTCGGTGGATACGGGCGGTTTGTTGAAAGAATATATATATATATATATATATATATATATATATATATATATATATATATATATATATATATATATATATATATATAATGAATGAGCAACAAGAAGCAGCAAAAAAACACAGCAGCAACAGACAACAACACCAGCGACAACAGCAATATAAATTGCTTTCCTCCTAAATCCAGAAGACCTTAAATCCTTAGGGGGGGAAAAAAGGAGGAGAAAAAGAAATAATTT